>BGPR01021950.1:0-25898 GCA_013235015.1 Araneus ventricosus
CATTTAATATAGAAAAATAGTATTTTAATATAAAATTTTATTACATCGTAAATCACTAAAAAAAGAAATATTAAATAAAATTCTTAACCAATTAGCCAATAAAAAAAATATAATTATCTATAAATAAAAATTACTATTCAAGGATGATGTGTCAAAACCTTTATAATAATAGTATGCCACTCTATAATTTGAAAAAACCTTATTTAAGCAAATAGAATATAAACGATCAGAAAAAGGATAATTTAAAGGAAATACTTAATTGGAAAATAAAAAAGAGAAAAAAACAAACGCACTTCCTCCAGAGCCGATTCAACATTTCATTATCAAACACGTAAGAATTTTCTTAGGAAACCCATATCACAAAACATGGGACAAAAGCCTTAGGCGAATAAAAAAAGTGCTGGCGCCATATGTATTAGCGGCCCCGCCATGATTATTTCCTTCCCACCTTAAAAACTCATGTCCCTTTGTTTCGGTAATGTTTCTTTGAATCCCTTTTGTCTTTGCTCCCTCTTGCCTGTCTCTGACATACACATATTACAGTACACCGACTCCATCCAGCCTTGTCCCACAGTCTGCCTGCTACTCATAATTGAAAACTCGATACTTGATTGATTTTATAATTTCAATAAGTTTTGTTTTGTTGATTACATAAAATGTGTATGTACTTAATTTTGTCTGCTGTATCTATATTTCAGTTCCTTTAGATCTTTGTCTTAAAATCTATTTGTATTGTCTCAACAATGCCTTTCAGCTTCAGATCTGCTCTTGATATGTCTCTGTTTACTTTGTTTTTGGTATGGATCATATATAATAAGCTATATATATAGGCAGAGAAAGATATATATATATATAAGTTATATATATATATTATCAGCGATTGGTGAAGGTCTACAGAAATTTTCGTGAAAACCATTGTAATATAGGTAGATTTCGTAAGGAATCTACCCAATAGCTACCTAAACTTAAACTAATTGACTACTGAAAATAAAGAAAAAATAGAAGAACAGGGACTGCTTAGAGGATCGAAAATGAGAGTAAATTATCTCCTGTTCATCATACAGCCAGATTTGTTAGTGATTGATTTGCTCTAGTACTTTGAGAAAGTACATTGAAATTTTACTTTACACACCTGCAAACTGCCACTTTAATTGTTTAAAAAAACAGCGAAATCCTTTTCAAACACCTAATAAATTGTTCACTTCTGAATCTCAATTTTATGGAATTGATGTAATATTTGAACATCGTCTTTACAAAGCTGTCTCTATATACTCTACAGTTTCACATTCGATCGATTACATTTGTTCTAATTCATAGTAGAATTCTGCCTCTTTTACATCGACCACACGTGTCGTAAAGTTCATCTCCTAAGTTGTTTACATTCTTTGCTTCTCTCCTCCGCAAAATGGATCTATCTAGAGGGGTCAGAGTTACTTTTTGATCGTCCCTGCCGAGCTTGAGTCGGCAGCTGTGTTTGCGATATAGATGTGAAACCGTAATAGACTTGTCCACGGAATGAACTAATCTCATGACAAAGTGACGCTGGTTATCAGAAAACATGACAATGCACCCAATTGGTTTGCTCCGCTTCTAAGTGATTATCCATCTAGAAAGATGAAGGAGAAAATCAACACAAGCAATTTTACCTTTCAAGAAATGTTTCAACCCAACCTATAAAACTTGAATGATCCGGATCTATTTTTAGAAGTGTAAAATTTTTGTAAACAAGTGGTATCGTTACCTGTTATGAATATAAGTTAAACGATTTAAAAAAATATAGAACACACGAAAGATGTTTGCGATGTTGTATGCAAAAACTTCTAGTGGCGTGAATAAAACAAAAAAAGCATTCGTATAGTAACAATAACAACGAAATTACAGCATTTGAATTCGAATTTTCAATATTTCATATATTTAGGGTGCATTTTCGGCCTATGGGTGAATTCTTCCGGCCAAAGAAAATTTAATGATTTGAGAGAAATGTAGAAAATTAATACCACGAAATTTATTGTGCCTTAAAATTTATCTTCATCCCTTAAAAATTACTTATGTTTTACCAGGTTATAAATAATTTTTCATATTCATATACTAAGGATCCTAAATATTTTTGCCATAACCAACATATAATTATTCTAATTTCAGACAAAGCCGTAGTTGATTCCGCATTAAGAATAAATTGACTTTAGTTTAAACGTACCTTTTTAGTTATCATAAAATATATTTTTTAGCTCAAACTTTTTATTTTGTTATAATCTCAAAATCAGCAAAAAATAGCTTTTGATTTTACAACCATGAAAAATGATCAAAGAAACTGTTTTGAGAAATTTTGTCCGGTAGTTATTTTTATTTATTTGTGTACAGTCAATGAAGCACAACATTTAAACTGAAAAGAAAATGCTACGGGTGCTAAACATTGTTTTGTGGTTTATTTTTTAAACCAAAGAATATTTCAATATTCATTACGTTCTACTCAGACTTTTCTGAAAGTGAATTGTAAAGTTCATAAGTTTATTACATTCATTGCAAGACTTCTTTCAAATCAGAAAGAGTATATGTGAATGAATCATTGACGATCTTGATACCGAGTTAGTTCACGTTGATGTGAAGGGTTAGGACAAAATGATAAGAAAGCTTGTTTTTTCAGAAAACTTTTTCAAAAATTAATATTTATTTGTCTATTTATTTAATATTTATTAATTTATATTTTGCGTTTATGAATATTTTAACACATTGTCAGCCGATGTAAAATTACAATTTATTCTGTCTGACATTATTCAGCTGATATGGTAAATTTGCGCTTTATTCATATTTACATTTGTAATTCTGTAAAATAAATTTACTTTAATGTTAATCGATCGTATCTGTTGTAGTAATATCTACTGAAAAGAAATTACTGAGAAAATAAATAACAAGTTTTAAAAAAACTAAGCACTTTCATATTATTTCTATGAAAATGCTGAAATCTAATTAAATATCAATCATAATTATTGTAATTATAGGAGTTAATCAAACTCTAATTAAATTCTTATAGCATCTTATTGCACATTTTGTACCATCTAACACACTTTATGAACAATTTTTTTCGTATGATAGATGTTTTTTATATTCTTTAATTAAGCTAAATTTGGATTGTTACTCACATAACAATTTGTGCACTGTAACAACAATTCACAATGTGTTAAAACTAAAGTTTGAAAATATAAAATTGCTATTAGAATTGGAAATATTTTTCATATTGTATTGAATGCTAATTTTAAGGCTACTAAAAATAATCTATTCCCAACTGAAACAATTTAATTTGATATTTTTAGATACTTTAAGATTTCTTTATCAGAGGAAGTAACAATTTTCAAAAAGATTCATATCTTTTTACTTCTAACAGACATATTTTTAAAAAATTGGATGAGTTTAAATTTACTTATAATAAAACGTTTAGTAAAGAGCACATATCTGTTTTCAGAAAATTTAAGAATTCATTCTCCGAAACTTCAATCTAAATGACAAACATTTTAACTTAATTTTTCACTGATTGAGTAGAAATTCGAAAATTTGAGTTCTTAGGAAGGAGAAGTTATCACGTAATGTCAGTTTTACATAAAACTCTGTGGTTCTTAGATTTTGGTATTAATTTTGATTAATTTAATTTGTGGTATTGCCTATTCTATAGCTTTGAAAAATGATATTCTCTAAAAAAACCTATTTATAAGTTTTTGACGCTGGCTATTTATTTCTAAAAATGTATGTAACATTTTTAGAAATTTATTAACACTCTATTCTTTTTCATTTCATTTTTCATTTCATACTTTTTTTAACACTCTATTTATGTCATTTGTCCCATTTTGTAGTTTAATGACTTATGGAGGTGAATACAGGTTACATAAGCCAAACTTGCCCCTACTTTAGGATACCACTATTACGTGGATGAGAAGTAGACGGATAAGTAAGCGGGTTCTGTATTTCCTGGTGGGCATAGTAGTGGCGTGGGTTAAAGTGACTCCACTCCAATGACGGAACGTACCTCCTTAGGGATGATGTCTATTAGGATTCTGGCCTCATGTGGCCATTCTTCAATTGACTTCAAATGCGTCAGCGGGAGTAACTCGATTTCCGATTACAACTGAACCTGGGTAGCAGAACAGAAATTAACACGAAATTAAACATTTGACAGTATCAAAATGCGATATCTGTATCTATCTATCAAATATCTATATTTGTTAAATCATAAATCAATGTCACTTTTTCGAGATCATTCTCAGTCTCCTGGAAAAGAATTTATTTTCAGGATAATTTCAACTCTCTCCTTATTTTTATCTCTTTAACTTTTAGAACATAAGTGGAACTGTTTATGGTTTAGCCAAAGATAGTTTATGCCTTACCAACTGATCGATATAAGTTATTAATAATATTTAACATTAAAAATACAATTAATATTCTTAAATTTTCTTAAACTAATAAAGTAAAAATCTTAAGTTTTTAAATTATGTTCCAGACGTCGGAATTATGACTAGTTTATGCAAATTATAAAAGCAATAAGTTCGATATAAATATATTGAATTGAAATAATATTGGGTTCCTATTTCGCACGAAACGTGAATTTTAAAATTTAGAAAATCATAACAATAGCAAATTTAGTTGCAGACTTTCAAACGTACGAAGTATAAAAAAAGTTTTTAAATCATGTACTTGAATAAGAACATTTTAAAATCCAGTTTGATTTTTCCCTTTTTATATTTTTTTTAATTGCAGCTATTCACTCTCAATATGAGCGATACAAACAGCAGGAGTAAGGAGAACACTTTATGTATTATTATTCGTAAAATTAAACAAAACTATTGTAATATTTCATTTTTAATTCATTTCTTCATCTAGTAGTTTAAAATACTTCTCAATAATTCTTTTAATAAACTTTTAAATGCCGTACTACGACAAAATGCATTCAGTTAAACTAAAATCTAAGTTCTAAGGCTCAGCAATAATTTCTTATAAAAAAAAGCCTTAAGTGATGTTTAAAGATGTCGTCCTGAATTTTTAATGAAAGAATTAAATTATAATTGTTAGAAACTAAAATCGTTGTAATAAAAACTGAGTTTTAAGAATGAATATACAGTTTTAATTAATTATAAACACTCCTTTAATCCATCGGTTTTTCTATAATCACTTATATATCCAATGATATAATTTATGTTACAACTTCCAACTTTTACTATTTAGAAAGTAAATGTGCTTTTCTTTTTTAATTCTGTTATGAAAGAGAAATTTCGAGAAACCAGAGAATTCCGAAGAAGCTTTTTGGAAGTTCGGATGCAAAATTAATGCTAAGCGAAACTAGGAAATCCGATCACGTATTTCTGATAAAGATACCTAGATATTCGCAGAATTTATTTAGAAATGTGTAGATGATACGTAAAACCCCATACAAATGGAAGGAAAGCTGCTTTCTTTGTTCTTTATATTAATCTACAAATAATTCAGGAGTGCATTTTTTAATGTAATTTTTTCACAATACTTGGAGAATGAAATGAAAATTGTTATTTGTACTTAGATAGCTGTTCTAGATAAATATGAAATAATTTAATTTAATGCATTCCTGAACCTTATTTATATCTTATCGTAAAATAATAATTTTATACTGAGAATGAACTGACTTTATAGAATAAATCAAATTTCGTTTTATCCTTTTATTATATAACTGAAAGTTGTAAACATTCCTTTTAAAATGAATAAATTGTCTTTGAATGAGAATATCTTTTACGTAATTCTACTTAAATTTATGTTATACCACTGTTAATAGACGCTAAATTGCAACATCTACATGGGCGGCATAAAGCAATTTAGTATGTTACGTTTCTTTATGGAGTAAAGCCTTCTAATATAAGGTATGGTTAGAAAATAACTGGACTGTTTATGTTACAGCGGGACGACACGCGTCAAGAACAAACGACGCCTGGTTGTGTCTTTACTTTCTTCTTTACTAGCTGCTCGATTTTTAATCCCGTGCTGTAATAACATCAGTTTGAATTTATTTGTTTGTGTATGCTGAGTCGGAAAAAAATGCAAAATGTTCAGAAGAAGCATTGTGTTTATTTGAAATTTGACTTAAACTTTTGAAGTTAGTGACAAATCTTATTCGCTGTTTCAACAAGTGCACGCTTGTACACGCTTACAACAAGTGCATGATTTTCTTGTTGCGTACACACTTTTTGACTAGTTTAACCTTTTATAAGGCCATTTTTTTTCTAGTAGTGGTATAATAAAATAACTTTGATATTCAGATTAATTTAAGAAAAGAAATTCATTTCGCTTATTGGATGACATTATTTTTTGTTAATTAATTTAATTAATTAATAATTAATTACCAAGTCAAGACACTTTGTTATGGTTTGAGATAAGAAATTGGAGCTTCCAGGTTTTTGTTTCATCGAAATATTTAGCGAGAACTTACGCCAACCTTAAAAAATGCGTTTAAAATTGATGAATTTGGTGGGAAGTTTATTCCAACGGCCTTAGAAAGGCTTAAAAGGTTTAAAGTGGTTAGAGAAGACATTGATGACGACCTAAAGAAAGGATGACAAAGTTTGATAAGTGTTTTCGACATTAGAGGGATTGTACAATCGTCTGGGTACCTAAAAGTCAAATAGTCAATTAAAAATATTACATAAACATCCTTACTACTCAACGTGAACGGGTACAAAGAAAATGATCTGATCTTTAGAAAAACAAACCATATATCATTCACCAGAACAGTGACCCAGTCTCCAGTTCATTGTTAGTCAAGAGGTTTTTGATCAAGAATGGAATCCACTTCGTGGAACACCAATCGGAACACTATATGATCAAAAGTATCCCGAAACTTTCTGATTTTCACATTTTTTAGAATTTCTTCGTAAAGATTGGACCAATTGCCTTTGAACTTCGACCATGTAAAAAATAGACTCTAACTCACATTTTACAGTAAAGATTCGGTGACGATGGCCGGCCATAAATAGATGAAGAAGAAAAAAAAATCTGGACTCGCCCGTTCCACAGAAAGCTGTTAATGGATTTGCAAATTTAATCAATAGTTTTGCTTAATAAGCACATTACTTACAGCATTTTCGTTAAAAGTAACAGTATATTCTGGAAGACATAAGGTTTTCTTTAAAAAAACAGAATTTTCCAACGTGTTTTGCTTATAACATGCAGAGTTTTCCGCCAGATGACAAAAAACAGAATACTTGACAATGTGTTGAAAGTATTCCATTGAAAATGGCAGTTAATACTATATATATATATTAAAGGAAGTATATGAGTATTTAAATAATTTTTTAATGCGCCTGTACGAAATAGCGAAAATATTTTTTCCCGAATTCAAAGCCAGATATATAGGACAACTTTGCATAAAATTCCAATCGGATACCATTAAAATTTAAAAGATATCGCGCCATCATGTAGTGATCAAATTTCAGCTTCCTCTAAAGAAACAAATGGTGAGTGTTTTATACAAATTGATATTTTTAAACTTGGGTACTTTTCGAATAATTTTATAGAATAAAATGAAGATTGAATGCTGAATGCACAGGCATACTTATAAATAAAATTCTTAATTTAATTGCAGCTCAACGTTTTCTATCCGAAGATTGAAATTTAAAAATATCAATTTGCTGGAAAACCATAGAGGTTTGTTCTCTTTCTGAGAGAAAAAATTCTGCAAACTGCAATCTTAGAATATCTTTCTAAATCTTAATGGTATTCAATATATTTTTATATGCCGCTGCTACATATCTGGCTTTGAAGAAAAAAATTACGCTATATGCTCCCACATGCGCAGTAAATATTTCCAACGAATACTGATATTTCCTCTAATATTCGCCAGTATTCCAACTTCAAAATTATAACGGAACACTTCTCTGCGACATTTTTAAGTATTCTGTAAATTTGAATAATTTGGTGGAAACTCTATGTTATAAGAAAAAAACAAGGGGAAAACTTAGGGTACAAGAAAACCTTTATATTTTCAAGAATATATTTCCCATTTTACAAATGGGTAAGCAATGTTAACTTGATACTTTAAAACAATGATGGTAGCCAATCGTCTATCAGCTCCTGCAGAACAGGGGTAGCCAGGAGGCTGTTTCTTCTTCATCAATTTGTCGATCGACCCCTTCATCTCATGTCCGAATATTCACTGTAAATGTGAAATCCGTATTTGCATGGTTGAAGGATTCAAAAGACAGTGATCTATTTCGGAGAATTCTAAAAAAACTCAAAAGTGTCGGCTTTGAACATATAGTACTCATACTGTTCCGCCTGTGTGGTTTCTTTTTATTACCATGATCAAGTCAGGAATAAGGGAACTAGATTTGATACTGTCGATACGCTTAAAGCAAAAGTAGGCAGAGTGATGAAGGGTTTCAGAAAATGATTTGAAGCTCTTTCTTGCACAAAGTAGAAGATTATATGTAACGCAGTTTAGGGATCGAGGAGAGAATATATTGAAGGTGATAATTTCGATGCTGCAAAGTGAAAATAAAAATTTCAATGCCATCCTCAGGATATTTTCTAGCTTCACCTAGTAGGGTGATCCTTTCTTTGTAGATGGTGCTGAAATGCAGTACTGACAGATTTTTATTTTAGCACTATGGATTTTCTAGCTCCACCTAGTAATTTGATCCTTTTTCTTTGGAGATGGTGCAAATGCAGCATGCGTGTAGATTTTATTTTCTCTTTGTATACCGGCTGATTCAAAAGTTGTACTTCTAAGCCATTAAACTTTAACACCCCTTACAAAGGTAATATGTGAGGAATCTAATTTTCTTATCGCTCTGTAGATAGTTGAATTCCCTGTCCCATTACAATATCTCATGCTTGATGACTGAACACTGCTAATAAGAGAAGGCTAAAACAGGTAATGCCATGGGCTGTCTGAGAGACAATTTATTTTCGCATAATTTGAGAAGAGGGATAAAAACATTTTTCTGTTTCTTCGTCATATTTTCCGTTTTAAGAGTTGTTAGTGACTTTGTCCTGGCCCTTACTTAAAAGAATATTCATACTATCTGATAACTTAACATTTTGCAGTTTTGTTTTATTTTATCTTATTGTATCAAAGGTATTGAGAATATTTAATGGCAAATTTCCTGTATTTTATTCCAGTAGTCAGCTAACGAAATAGACACCTAAGAAACGCTTTAAATTACATAACAGTTAAGAATGTTGTCCAGCTTTAGGAGTGAAATATGTGTCCAAACCAAGTGGCGATGATTGTACGTAAATTTTAAATCCTAATTTGTAATATTCTGAATCATTAAAATGAGATTGGCGCTACTGCCCTATTATCCTTTTTAAGTCAAAAGGTAAAATAAAGTTTCTTTTAAATGTTAGAAATATTTTTGAGGAACAAGTTCATTTCAGAGTCATAACTTTTCATTTTATTATGAGTCAATTTTTGTTCACTTTATATATATATTTGTTTATTTCACTCAATTTATATTTCTTGGTGATGAGTTCTCGACTCAGGATCAGAATATCTAGGTCTGAACAGAATTCACTTTGCGATCTGGTCTTGGCCCGGATTATTAATTAGCAATTTAGCGCAACAGCCTATGGGCCCTGTAACTTTGGGTAGCAAACTATAGCATTTTTTTGTAATTGTAATTTTCGAGCTGAATTTGATTTTATAGGCCTTTTATGCTTAAGAATATAATTTAAAATAAAATACTCACTTTACATTTCAACCATTATTCTTAGAATTTCATTATGCTTTCTAAATCTGCGCTAGCATTATGCAATCTATTATTTTGCAGTCGACTGACTTACTATAAGTCAACAACCCGCAATTCGTCTTGAGTCGTTAGGAATGAGGTTACAAAGTTTTGGAATTTTTTTTTATCCATTTTTAAGATTATTTTAAATTTAACTAAATTTTAAATGTTTTATATGCAAGATACTGATCCAATTCTAAGATAAGCGTGAAATATTTTGTTATTTTTGTTTGTCGTAATATTTGTAGCCTAAAAACTGCTTATAGTAAATATTAAATTAAAAATATCTGGTTTGGAAGGGAAAAGAGGTCTAAAATTTACATTGTCTGAGGTTCCCTACCGAGCTTAATCAGGCCCTGTTCTGTGCCCGTTAAATCTGCAGTCTTGGTCAACCGCCCTCACATTGTTACGTGGAAATTTGGAGAGAGATGGTCCGTTTTCTTCATCTGATAATGGTTCACAACTGTTAAGTCTATCCCAAAATACTCCTAATTGTCAGCTTCAATAAAGGGTCTCTTAATCCAAGCTAACTCGAAGCGAAAGATACCCTGGAAATATTAATTATGGAGAAACATACGATAATTTTTTATATTATTCTAATGTACTGCTCAATATCTTTTCGTGGTGTTTGCCGTTTCTTCCTTTCTGCACTGCGATAATAAAAATATTTCTTCAACAAATTTAACAAATACTGAATTACAGTGTTACGTTTTATTTCTAGGTTTATCTGCGGCAAATGCATTAAAATTCATGTCTTGTAGACCTAATTATGAAGTTTTCTCTTATTCACAACCCACTTTAAGCATTTATAACGTTAGAAAATAAGCTAATAATTGCGTTAATTCCTTTTACTAAATATGTATATAAAAGGTATAAAGCCTAATGAGATGAAAAAAAAATTTTTAAGTAAACTCTCTCGAGTAAGACGATAAAAAAATCATAATTTTGTTCTATCAAATTACAAATTCCAGCCGTAACTAAAAATTACTGCTAGAGCTAGAAACTTTCAGACGTATTATCATACCTAATAATATGTCTGTCAGTTTTAAATTCCAGCAAGACGTGATATCCGTAAGAGGGTCGTAATATGCCTGCTGGCATTGTCCTTGACCTTCAAGAAAATCCCTCAGACCCTTTGTGGGCCCCTTTAATGCCAGTAACGGCCTCTTCAAATAATGAAACGCTAGCGGTCACTGGAACTAGAGCTCGAAAGTAATTTATCCGTATCCACTATCTTAAATCATAACTTATCTACCTAAGCGGTACAGAATTCTGGGGAAGGAAGAAAAGATGACTTGCGAACGGAAATCTAAAAGTCTGGCGATGTCTACTTAACTGACATATTTCGATTCTTAAACGTACTAAAAATTTATTTGTTCGTTCAATTTTTTTAGTCGAGCTTGTGCTCTTCTTACATTCCCCTTTTGTTTTATTTCATTTAGTTTTATTTATTTATATAGTTTTTGTTTGATTTTGAACTGTGAAACCCAGTAGTTAGACTGTAATTAAGCCCCTCCGTCATAGTGTATTCATCAACTTGTTTTTAATAGATTTCAAGACTTGACGTTGTAAATTGATACCTATTGTAGCATCTGTATTGTTTATGTATTTAATGAAGAATTGTCGGAGGAATAGATGACTTCCTAAGGAGAGGTGAGTAGAGCGGCGGTCGAAACTCAGACCTATACGCACTCTTCAAAGGTTTTGGTGAAGGAGTCGGCTGTTCCGTTACGGTTTCGGCCAGACCGGAGGAACGTTGCCGTTTTGTACATTAGCTCCATATACATATTTTCGTTCAGTTTCCTATCGTCATAGTTTTCTTTTTATTTCCTGGGTCATTATTTAAAAAACACTACCAAAATTATTCAAGTGGAAAAGTCTTTGACATATCAATAAATTAAATAATAAACTTTCCTTTCAAAATCTATTAATCATTATAACTTTTATTTAAATTCAACTGTGTTAGAAAGATGCAAGATGATCTTAATCAAGCGGAGCTCCGTAAACTCTACATACGATATCCATTGCTCAATAAATTTTTCTGTTGAACTAAATTTGGTTCAAAGAAAAACGTGTGGTTTCTAAATTTCTTTTTCTAGGAGTAAAAAAATGTATCCACAAATACCACAAGTATTCTCTGACGAACAGCATCAAGAGAAATGAAATTTTGCTGTCTTGTTAATTCGATGAAATAAGTAAGAAATTTGATTCAGAAATACCAAATTTGTTATATATATATATATATATATATAACTTGTTATATATGAACATACGAAAACAACGTAAACAAGACATATCAAAATGCAATTCATAAACTAAAATTCATTAATTAAACAAAATAACCAAATCTAAAATAAATTGAAAATACTATATATACTAAGAGCAAAAGGTCAGTTTAAACATTTATATGTAAACATGTAAAAGAACTCTGTTGCTGTCAAAACTATTGAAAAAAGGCAACCCAAGTATATGGAGTTTTCAATATTAAAATTAGTAGCTCTGCTTTGGAAATAATTCCATCTTTTCCTATGAAATCATTTTAAATATGCTGAAGGAAGATGATTTAGAGTAATGAATTTTAAAATGAAGAAATAAATAAATCGAAATCTGTAACTTAGTAAGAAATCGTTTTCTGTATCAAACGTCTTGTCACAATTAATGAACACTCAATCTTGCCAAGAGGGCAATGCAAAAATGTCATGTTTTTCTTCTTAACATCAGGAAATGAAAATATTTTTTTCAACAGCGATATTCAATAATTCGGTATGCTAATGCAGTCTTAAAATCATGCTTTTCAAATATTCATAAGAATTTCAACTGTCATAAATACTTACGTAAAAATAACACAGGCCTGCAAAAAATACTTTTTAAAAATTGCTTTCGTTTTTATAACTGATTTTGTTATTATTTTCAGTGTTGATTTCAAAAATGAAATTCGTTTTTTTCCTATCACGTAAGGTTTTTTCACAAAACTTCATATTTTTGGGGAAATGATTCAAATTAATATATTTTGACATTTTTATTTTTATTTTATCACCTTTTAAATACATGATTTTTATTCTAGCTTTGCTATGATTTAAATGTTAATGAATTTATAAAAAGTTTACAAAACCTTATAGTGGCGTTTTCTCTTTTTCTAAAAAATTCTTTTTCCGTTTTTCTTCTGGTGAATTTGCCTGGGATTGTCTCTTTTCAACGTCCGGAAATAGTTGCCTATCATGTTGTTATTCCACCTTTCTTTTGATATCGTGTTTCCATTTCCTTTACATCTTGTTGAAAGTTTTCCTTACTGCATCTAACTTTCCAGCGAAATAGCCCAGGTGAGAATGGAGAAATGAATTTTTTGAGTTCAAAATTGCACCTTAATTTCCTTAAATTTGCTAAAATTTCTTCTTCAATAGATATATAGTTTGTGTCTCTTTGTTTTGCAAGAAAGTTAGTTACTACTAGTTTCAAGAATTTCTAGGCTTTTCTCTCGCTTATTTTAATTTTGAACTTAAAATTTTCTTTCTTTGTCAGTTTTTTTATGTCATGTTTTCCAAATTCTTCTTCCCCCAACTTTGATTCCGAAAAACCCAGGAACTAAGTATTCACAAAAGTATTTGGAACATTCTTCTTTGGGTGATCCCTTAACAAATTGTTTTATATGGACTAATTTTATATGAAGAAGTATTTCCCAATATATCTGGAGGGAACTGACTACGGGGTCTATGACGGACGGGGTGTCTGGCAGATGCGATGTTAGTATAAGATATTTTCTTTTTGTTCTTTTGATTGAAACCTTTCACATTGCATGTACAAATTTATCAATTATCAGTATGATTTTAAGAAACCATTGGTATACCAAATCGAAAAGGTTGTTTTTTACATTGAAACCATTGCCTTAATTCTTCTACACAGACGGAACAGACTTTGTGTGGAATCCAAAGCTTGTCTTTATCCCTCATTCTCATGCCAAAATAAGCATAGTGCACTTTCCCCAGAAAATTTGAAATGTTTCTTTGTTTATTTACTGTATAGTTGCCACATATATTGTACAAACAATCTGGTGATTTAACACATCATCCGGAGGTCATTTTTGTCAACTGCATTACGAATTAAAAGTTAAAAGCTATTCCACTGAAAGCTCAGAATTATATACTAGTATACTGAGCTGAACTAAGAAAAACATAGATGGGGGAACAGGAAAAATATCATGAAAGTGAATGTTGGAGGGGGAAGAAAAGGAAAGACATGCGCCAATAAGTTAGTGATTCGGTTTTAACTTGTTTTCCCTGGCTTTATTGTTGTATTTAACAGACAGTTTACTTGTTTAGAAGAAAATATTAAATAAATAGTAGTTTATTCTTTCTCTGATAGTATTTATATAAATTATTATTTAAAATATCTAAATGCGTTTAATAAGTTCATACAATTAATATCACGTTGTTCTTATATATACAAAATACGTACATATTAGATGTATGAGTTGTGATAAAACTGCACATGATGGAGTTTAATTATTTTTCCAGTAATTGGTATCCCAAAAATAATAAAAAACACTAATTATTTTTAAGACTCACGTTTACGCATTTCCAGCATTTCTGATTGTTTCGATGAAAAGTAGAAAAAGTAGAGTTTTAAACTAAATTAGTGTTTTCTCTTTTTGCAGACCCATTCAGATTTTTTAAAATTTTTTTAAATGATTAAAAATATTATTTCGAAAAAAATCATTTTTTTAGTAACTGAAACCTACAAAGAACTGCCATACGATACAGATATACCCTTTTTTTTCATCCTTGTTGTTTTTAGAGCGTTGTTGAAATTCTGTGGTATTGGTCGTTTTTGGCTTTAATATACATATGAATTCCCCATTGAGCTGAGGATTTTTCAGAAAATAGATAATCAAAAGCTTAATCTGTTGAATTTTTTGTATTGAGTTTCAAAAATAGATGATTCAGTAATGTCCTTTTACTTAAGAATCAAATTTTTTTCAAGTTTTTTTCGGTGCAGAATTATGAAAAAACCAGACAATATTTTTAGAAATTAATAAGTAACAAATAAAGTATCATTTCTTGATAATTACGTCTTAAATACGTTGAAAAAAAATTAAGAGAACTCAAAATCTTATTGATCAAGGAGGTAAAAAAAATTATTGTGATTCTGAAGACATATAAAAAAAAAGAAAGTTTTTTCCCCAATCGATCAAGTTATATGTGAAATTAACTTTGAATCCAAAGATTCTCTTAAAGCTGATCACAAAATATTCAAAAACTATAACATCAAAACGTAACTTCTAACTTAAGAAATTCAAAATGAAAAAAAATGACATAATATAATTAATTTCTCTTCGATGCATAACGTGTATTAAAGTTCTCATCATGCTCAAAACATAAACAAATGGGAAAATTCGTGTGTATGAAAATCTTGCAATTAATTTGAAAATACTGAGGATTAGAAAGGAAATTACCAAAAAGATACAAAACGAGCAAAGAATTATTCGTTCCTTAATAATTCCCGGTGTTTACTAAAACGTAAAATACCCAAAACAAATATGCAAATTCGTGTGTAGGAAAGACTGTTGCTTAGTTTTTACAAAATACTAAAATGCAACGAATATGAACAAAAAGAAATGTATTGATATACAGTGGACGCCGCTTGTAGTGATCATTTTTTGACAATGCCAAAGTGATCACTACTTTCGAATGATAAGTACATCCGAAAGACCTTAAAATAATACAAATATTTAAGTATACAAAGACAGCAGAAATAACAGACAACACAACATTTTTTGGTAAGTACTTATTCGTTTTAATTAGAAAAAGAAAATGAATACAATACACAACCGAAAACATTCATAAATATTTAATTTTTAAAGCTTTCTCTAAAAGTTATCGAGAGAAACCTAGTTACTATTTTTTACTTTTCAAGCATTCGTTGGATAAAACGTTTATATGAATAATGCTATTCAAATGATTCAGCACTGTATTGAATTGATCTTCTCGAAGTACGAAGGGCTGGCAGAGTTTCTTGCACCGATGGTGGTTTGTTTTCTGGTACCTCCTCATCATTATTGTCCTCATGTTTTGTGGCACCATCTCTTCGATTTATCCCTTCTTGGCAAATTTTTTCTTCTGCAATTCTTTTCATCTGTCTCCGAATTTACATCAACTTTGATCCAGGCTTCATAATCCTCTTCGGAAAGCCGAATGGCTTTTCAATGATATCAGGATCATCCTCATGTTTAGTCCTGATGCAATCTCCATACCGAAAGCAGTTCCTTATGATCACACACTTCCCGAACGTCGAAACCTATCGCTACAAGCGAATTATTGATTGTTTCTTTTCTGGGCCCGCCTTATCGTCATTGTCCTCATGCTCTGTAGTACCATCTCTTCGATTTATCCATGCTTTGTAAATTGTTTCTTCCGTAATTCTTTTCATCTGTCTCCGAATTTACATCATCTTTGATCCAGGCTCTTCGGAAAGCCAAATGGCTTTTCGATGATATCAGGATCATCCTCTTGTTTAATCCTGCTGAAATCTCCATGCCGAAAGCAGTTCCTTATGATCACACACTTCCCAAACGTCAAAACCTATCGCTACAAGCGATTAGTTGATAACTAGAACCGGCGGATTTTCAATATGTTTAGATACGGGGCATCGGTTCCACGCTATTTTGATCAGTACAACCGATTGATCGTTACATCTGTGATCATTACAAGCGGTAACTACTACATTACAGAAATTCAATATGACTGCTTCAAAAATAAAATAACCCTAGTGTATTATTTTCTTCTACAACTTCCAATTTTAGCGTTATTAACCCCCTCCGTCCAAAAAATACTAGAAGTAAATAGTGTAAAATAAAATCGAATTTGAAATCGATGAACTTAAATAGTTTGTAATAGTTTACTTTAATTTAAATATTTCTGCAGAAAGCAACTTTGCCGGCGGTCGCCGTCGCTCAGTTGATTGAACACTGGACTGTAAATCTATTTGCCCGTGGTTCAAATCCGACCCCTGTAATGGAATCCAACTACTGGTTATTTTAATTAAAATTTTTATTTATTACTTTTTCGTGGTGTAGATCTTTCTTTAACATTCTAATTTAAAGATTCTCGGACATTCTGTAAACGTATAAATGCTGAGTCCCATAACTTGTGGGCAAGTTCTCTGCTCTCCTGTGTAACGAGTTGCTTCACGCTAATAAAACTACTTTATTGTAAAACCATACTCTGTAACTCTTTGCACCTTCCTGAAAATGTAATTCTACACCAGCGGGAGTGTTCTCCCTTCGACTTTCTCATATACTTACATAAGTGATACTTACATAAGTCTCATATACTTACATAATGTGTTTAGTTTCTCCGTTGAGAGAAGAGATTCAATTTGGACCTATCCGTAAGCCGAATTCTTTGCCAGGTTTGTCTCTTGCGCTTTTAGAGCACAATTAACCAACTAACACTTGAATCGAATTTGAGGAAATTTTGATAGAAATTTGCAACTTTGACGTCAAGGTCACATACTAAATTTCATCTACTTAGCCTGTTGCGTTTGGGATATTCACAGATAGATAGACGCACAGTCAATAATTAGATGAACTTGTTTCAAAATTTGTCACTGATACACAATTCTGGTGTGAATATCATATACTAAAATTGACTTATCTAGCTTTTTGTGCTTTTGAAGCATCGCGTTTATCAACGAACGAAAAGACAGTCAGCCTATAGACAGATTTGGTCCGAAATTTGATATAAGTCTGCAGTTCCAGTAATAAAACCATATGTCACATTTAATTCCTCTGGATATTCGTATTTTTGAGTTGTTCGTATGCGCACGGAAGGATAGACGATAGGTTTCCAGTGAAAGGATTTCGTCCAATCGTTTATAGACATCTGCAATTTTGGTGTTAAGACCACTGTTCCATTTGTCTCTGCAGTACGGTGTTTGTGGTATCGTATTTAAAAACAGATTAACATAATGCCAAAAAAGGTTTTTTTGAAACTCTACGTTTGAGGCAACCCTGATTGCCTCAAACGTAGAGTTTCATCAAATCTCGGTGATGAATTCTTGGTCAATTATAATATTTTGTCTTTGTATACTTCGTATACGAGACAGCAAATCGTCGCAACAAGCAACACCACCTATATAAATTTTTTGAAATTTCAAAGAGTAAGAAAGAACCGAATTTTTCGCAACCAATAGCGAATATTTCTGAACTTTTTTTAACTTCAAATATAAACATGAGACCGCATGCTCCTACCAGATATGAAAAAAAGCAGAAATATTCGTTATTGGTTGCAAAAAATTGAGTATTTTGTTCCCCTTTGAAATTTCAAAAAATTGAGATAGGTGGTGTTGCTTGTTATGCGACGAAATACTGAACCACCAGGGAAGCCGACTGAGTGGCAAAATTGGGATGTGGTGCAAAAAACTTCGAGATACCTAAAAGTACCCGGCAGTAGGGGATAGAGAGCAAAATTTAAAAATTTAGTTGCGAAATTCTTTGTTTGGAGAACGTAATACCTAGTAATACCTAGTTTTAAGCAGCTAAAATAAAATAAAAATCTAATTTTTCCGCAAAAAGTGGGGAGGGAGGGCGACCGCTTCCACTGTGAATTACTAATGCAAATTATGATAGAATAATTTTAATAATGATATAGATTATTTATTTTTATAAAATACTCAAAATATATTAAATTAATGGCAACTGATCCTTAAAATTAAATATATTTATTTAGAGTATTGTTAAAAATAATGAATTGAAAGCCGCTTTGGAGAGCTAAATATGAGTCTTTACGGTATTCTGTTTCAACTATGCTGAAAATAATGTTGCTTATGGGCATTAATTGTAATTTTTGGACGACTTTCAAAAAATTGTTAATTGTAAATTCATTCCAAAAATTTTAGAGATAGTGATTGTTCTCTTGTAAATATTACTTAGGTGAGGTATAGCCAAAATATAGGAATGTTTACATTCCAAAATCCAGATTTTCAGGATTTGTGAAATGTACACTCATTATCTTTTTAACATTTTGTCCCAGAACAAATGCCTTCTACAGACATTACACAAATTTAAAACTTTTGGTCTAATAAAGGACAATCTTCTCATCATGTTGGTTTTTTTTTTTGAACTTTCTATAATTAACAACGAAAAATATAAACCAAGAACTTCAGACACTCCCGCCTCCCCCAAAAAATTATACCTTTTTACTTCTGAAATTTTTTTTTTTGAAAAAAATGGGGCCATGCATGTATGTGTTTTCAGGGCACAGATACTCTGATCTATTTAAAACTTTGTCTGAATTTTATGAATTCACTCCGCAGTTTTCAAGAATTTTGAAAGGGGTCTCTTCAGATCCTAATATAATCTTTTTCATCAGAAATTCCGAAACAGCAGCACTTATTTCAAAAGAACTATATTTCATTCTTGCTTTGTAATGTCCTCAACTCATAATCAAAAATGACAAAATAATCTCTTAAATTTCAACATTTGGTCGAACATTTTGTTTTTCAGATTTATCAAAAATATTTCATTTGGCACTAAATTCTTTCTCTTTTTTTATCTTAAAACAACGCAAAAGAATGTTTTGCATGCATTATGGATACATTTTATAAATATTTGTCATGATGTATAAATTTCTTCCTCATTTTCACGAACAGACCTTCTTAATTCTGTGTATCATATTTTAAAGATACCATGGAAGATGTCAAATTGATTTTAGCTCCAACAGACTGCGAAAAAGAAGTATACTATGAAAAGTTATGAGGTTTGATTGGCATGAAAATATATAATACAGTTCCATTTTCATAAAATAGACCCTTACATTACGTATGAAACTTTAATAAGAGTGAAATATTGGGTGGGCACAAATTAGTTGGTCGAAAAGAATGTTTTGTTTTAGTTTAGAATGTTTTGTTGTTGAATACAGCCAAACATAAGAAAAAGCTGAAATACGCAAATTTCTCATTTTCACAAACGTTCGATGTGGCTGCCTTTTGTTACTATGGATATGTCCCATTGATAAATCAGTTCTTGCGTGAACATGCTCATAAATAATGTTTGTGAGCCCGTTTCAGTAGATCTAAGTGGACAAGCTGTGTTTCGTTTCAGGATACTTTTCTGATAATCTCGACCGAAATTTCATTGGACTTGCTAAGGGGGAGGAGTTTCGTGAAACCACACGCGGCATTTTACTTTTTTTGCTTTTAAACACGTCCATCGCCATGAAATTACAAATTGAAGAATACTAGAAGGACACAAAAATCTAAACACATCTCACTCGGATGTGAACTTCATAGACCTACGGCTATCTATTCTCAAACTTAGAAATCATTTCTACTATTCTGCGACTGAAATGGTACCTTACAATTATTATTTTCAACTTTTTGAGTTAAGTAAATGCCCAACTATACGTCCACCCTGCATAATGTAAACTTAAGTTTAATGGTTCTTAAAAAGTCTACTAATTCTTTCGTCTTTTGATTGAACTGAATTTAGAAAATCACTGTGTAAAATATGCCTTGTTTACAAGCTACACTTTAGCAGTAGAACTTCGAAATAAGTCAATTCATATTAAAAATTGGTACTGTAGGGTAACTAAAATTAGGAAGGTTGCGGCAATGTTTTGGAGGAAATTAATTTTATCAGTTTTTTTTCTTTCGTTCTATGATTTATAGGTTTGTTTTCAACATTTGTCCAAATAGAATGTGACCACCTGCCCTCAACTGACCTACATCTCAGAAACAAATCTGTGATCCTGGGATCGGTGCATTTGGGCAAAAAAATTGTTTTATAACTCCAACATGCAATACTTGCACTCTTGGACTTTAATGTGTCTTGCTTGCTTAGTAGAGCGCAAAAAATTTGGAGAATCAATCAGCGATAGGGTCATTAACTATTGTTCTATAAATGTCTCATTCATTCGAGGAAAACTTTCCTTCAAAAAAGAATTTCGCGCTGTCATACCGATCAAAAATAGCTGTGTTATTCGCAGAGGAAGATGATAATATAATAATGCAAAAAGAGTGAGAGCAAGTCAACTTAAAAGCTTGGCCTCATCGATACGAAAGACTTTATGAAAATTTTTCTTGGTTGTTTTGAGACTGAAGTAGAAAAATTTGAATATAATGTTGTAAATTCCATGATACTAGTTAAAACATGCATGACTCATAGAGAGCAATAATTTTCTAGTGTTAACTGTTGTAGTATGATAAGAAGGTTCATAAATTCAAATTTGTATCAAATATTGATCAGTTTTGAAAAGCGAAGACAGAGTGAATAACATTTGAAAATAAGGCTTGATCTAATTTCACAACATAATTTTTAAATCAGTTCTATACCAAAAAATTTACTTTTTCTGAACAAAATGTATTGCTGATCGCATTTTCCTTTTAAAGATGGATAAAGGTCACCAAAATCGCACTGACAATATGCAACAAATATTGAAATAAAATTTTGTCAACACTATTCTAATCTTGTTTTCATTTCGTATATTTCGGTTATCTCAAAGAAATGCTTCAATTATCTGTAACTATAATTCGTTTAACATATTTTTAAAAAAACTTGACTAGAAATAAATTTCTTGTCGCTAGATTTATAATTTCAATTTTGTTGGTTGTATAGTGAACTTAAAAAATTAATGAATTATCCATGCCAAAAAAATAAAAGAACCTAACCCATAGTTTTTTATATAACTTCTATTTGGCCACTTTCATCCCATGCATTCAGAAAAAAAACCACATTTTTTTTTTATATTTTAAGCAAGTTTAAAGAATTATTCATATCTGATTATTCACATTTCCAAACTACCGAAATTTACTTCATCTTTTTCCGTTAAGACAAAATTCATGTTCGCTTGAAAAGAACGATCGTCTACAAACCAGTAATGTTCCGTTGCAAGACATTCTTTAGTTGAAGAAGAATGTTCGCTAAAGTATTTATGACAGAATTTAACATATAAAGGCTTGTTTTAAAATTTCTGAAACTTTTTAACAAAAAATATTTTAATGTCAAGTTTCGAAGTTTAAAGAGATTTTTATAAAAGCTTGTTCTATTGCTTTCATGACAAGTAGAGTAATTTTAATGATTTGGTCAACTTTTAAGAATGTGATTCTTTTATTTTTTTAATACTCTAAATGTTTTAAGGAAAATGTTAATTTATTCAGCTACTTTTCACGATATTTACTCAATTCCAAGACATTCACTTAGTTTACTTTTCAATGAAAGCGAATTTTTCTTCTTGCTTTTAGTTTCAGAGAGTTGCCTTTTCCTTTTTAAACATTTCTAGGTCAAATTATTGAATATTTCAATTGATATTACTCCATATCATAATAATTTTTACAGCATATTTAACTGAAAAGCAAATTCAATTCAAAAGTATTTCATTATTAGTGTAACCGACCTGACCACTAATAGACCTTTATTTAAAAAATATAATTAAAAATAATTATTTGAATAAATGAACTGATATATCGAAATCATAAATATTTTCTGATTACGTTACAAAACATATCCGTCACCAGCGATGCAGTTGTTGATTTTAAAATAAACAAACTGAAGGCTGAAAACATTTTAAATAGTTGTGCAGGGCGCGTAGCCTTGTCATTATTATATCTGTTTACCTTTTCTTTTTTGATAGGAGAGGAAGAAAGAAATACAGTCTTAATTAAGAAAGTAAAAGAATAATATTTAATGTTAATGAAAAGATTATAAAATATTCCGAAACTGACGCTTGACAAAAATCGATACGAAAAGTCTTTTCACCAATTGACCTTAATATCTTCAACTATTCAGAAGTTGTCAAAAAAATGAGTCCAAAGCTTTTATTAAAATAATTGAAAACTAGTTTAACTATGGAAAAATTTGAATAATCCATCTGCTCTGTAATAAGAAACTGGTGTTAATTTTATTTTCTATATTCACGTTCTTTGAATTTAGGAAATTCTATAATAACATAGCAAAATACAGCAGTCAATGCAACTGTAATGAATGGCTTTAAGTAATATTTTTTAAGACTTCTAAGAAAACACTCTTTATCTGCCGACTGTGTGTAAAACAGACATGCAGAAGTAATGAAGTACTCAAGTGAAAACGGAAGTAAATTTTAAGAGCATAAGATAAAGGTGCACATGTAGATCACACAAAAATATACCAAAAAATACAATAATTGGCCACATGCAAGAGAACACATTAAGTAATTAGAGATGAGCAATGTTCAAGGCGAAAAAATATGAACAAAATTAAATTTTCACAAATTAAATTAAATTAATGATATTGCCCATATTTTCTACATGTACCCACGCAATTCCATTTATATACAATGAAAAAATACAAAATATTAATAAAGAGAGAACATAAAGGTCAAAATCAAAAAATATGTAAGCGAAAGTAAGCAGCATTACAGTCTAAATAAAGCGGGGATAATATTCTTTCTGAATGCAGAAAATGGCGCAAAAGAGTTAGGAGAAGGGTAAAGAAGGAAAGAGGCCATGCTATATTGTTCTTCTGTTGATTATTGAAGAGTAAAAGCAGGTCGGGAACAAATTTGGTGCATGATGGTATGATGCTGGACATCCTGGACTTCTTCACTAAAGCAGAAACGCGGTCATTGGACAGTCGTCACACATAAAGCAGAACTTTGGAGAGTTTCAGATAAGCGTTAAAGTTTCTATTATAATTTTTGGTTTTACTCTTAAAAACAATGAATTGTCCTATGTCTGTGCAAGTAAAGTTTTTAATTTGCATTAATTATTAACTCTCATTTGACTTTGTTTTGTTCTATGGAAGACAATTGAACAATGGTGAAATTCTTAAATATTACTCTAAAATGTGTTATTAACTGACCTAAAGTTTAAAAAAATGTATCTTCGATGGAGGTATAAACGCTTTCAGATTAAAACTAAAGCAGAAACTTGATGATTCAAAAAGGATGATTTTTGTCGATCATCAAGATTCAGGCTTGCTCTAGATAACTATGCTTCATTGTTGAGTAAATTATCCTTCCATAAATATTCTTTTTTCCCCAAAAAAAAGTTTAGCACACTCTTGCACAATATCTTAAATTCAAGAGAAAATGAACATTTTTTAAAATTTTTTTGTTATGTAAACAGTTCCGAAAGGGGAAGCCTTTTTAATCTGTTTTACCCACCAAAGTAGCTTCCTAACAGACAAATTTACAAAAAGCTTTGAACACGCACGAGTAAAGAACGGGCCTTTACCCTTAAGGAAGAGGTTAAATCAATGGTTTCGGTATCTGCTTTGTACACTTCTGAACATCACTGAAGTCAAAGTTCTTCGGTCCAACAGAAGTTAAACAAATTAAATATTCCATTCAAGGTCTAAAACTTGTCGTGGAAAGTTTTTTCCGATGCGATTTCGGATGGGAAGAGAAGGATGAGAAAAATGACATCGTAAAAGAACGATGAGCTCGATATCGGCCCTCTGGCTCTTCACCTGTTTCTTTTGAACAAATTGCTCTCGCATTCTTTCTTTAATGAGAAACCGGTTTTTTTCTTAAATTTAAAATGGTTAATGCTTCTTAAAATATAATTTGCAGCTCTCCATCTTTCGGTTTTGTATTATAACAATAAAACTTAAATCCTTGAGATTCCTTATGATTAGTAAGATCTTCTATTCTGTTGATCATTACTTTTGAAGCCATTGAAGTTGAAAGACCAAAAATTTTGCCTATAGAACAAAAAAAAATTAGAATCCATATATACATAGATACAATTTATATAACAAAAGATGAAATGATGTATTTTTGAAAACCTCCTTAGAAAGAAAATGTAAAAAAAGTAATTTGCTTGAGTTCATTATTACAAAAGAACATTACATTCTGTGTCTAAAAGAAAGTGGCATATTTCATTTGAAATCGGCATAAACTAATTTTAATTCATAAAATAATCCATAAGAATTTGCAAAGCATTTCATGCAAGTTTTTGCAAAAATGTTAATGTATAATTGTGCATAAGAAAAGCTAAACAATAAAATAAATTATCTGAATCACAGTTGCTAAACAGTGCAAAGTAAACGTAAGTTACGTTTGGTTGTAGTCATTTCTAAACATAAAGTATATTATTTTTGAGGATATATTAAAAATACATTCGTAAACACAGTTATTTATTTTAAAACAGACGAAATTAACTGAGAATGAAAATCAAAAATATATTTTATTGTTTATTTAACTGCAGCTTCTGAACAAAATAGGGTATAGATACAAGATGAGTGTGCAATAGGTTGGAATGAAAAAGAAATCAATTTTTTTTTCATATCGCTATACTGCGGGAAAGTTGCAAATGGGTGAAAAATTAAACGAGGGAAAAAAGGAAGGAAATTTATTGATATCTTCCACTCGCACATCGACCTTGAAAATCGTAAAAATTGCCAAAAATCGACTGTTTTCGAATTTTTTAAAATTTCTCTTTATCTGTTTAGCTGCTAAGTACTGATTTTCTTAAGAGTAATAAAGTTAATTTTATCAAAATCGGTCCATAATTTACGGTGGCATGTTCCCTTCAAGGTTGACAAAAATGTGTGAAATTACTTCAATATGTAATTTTTAATTCCTAACCCTCAACAAAATCTGCATACATCTTCTTGCCGATGAATTGCAACATATCGATGTATATGCATGAAAAAAAGTTATTTAGGTCTAAAAATATATCAGATACATTGAGTTTCTTTGTTTATTATAACACTATGCAAAACTAAGCTCCAAAATTACAACATTATTTGTTACTTAAGAACGAATGGCAAGAATGCAGAATATAACAAAAAAATTAACAGACATTTGAGGAAACACTTTAGCTATTAAGACATCGTTATTAGGGCGGGCCGAAAAAGTCGAAGTTTCTTAGATCTTTTTGCGGTAGTGCGGAAAAGTTGCTTTCTCCCATCATTAAGAAGTGTGCAATATCTTATAACTCTGAATTGACATCTTTTGTCGCCTCAATGTGCAGAAAGTTGAGAAAATTGGACTAAAAATGGTAAAAATTCAAAAATTAATAAAAAATCATAAATTTCGTTGATCGGTTTGCGGTAGTGCTTAAAAGTTACTATTTATTAATAACAACATATTTACAAAATTTTAGAATTATAGGTTAATATCTTCTGTCGCCTCAACGGCGCTGAATTTTGGAAATTTAAGGCGAATTTTTAAATAAATGCACGTT
>BGPR01021951.1:0-25896 GCA_013235015.1 Araneus ventricosus
GTACCCCCTACTATCATATCCAAACCCCCATACACACAACCATTCGTCTATGCGACGAAGTTTTTATCAGTCATTCTAAGTTAGTTTAAAACTGAAATGACTGTTATTAATAACATTTGTAGAACTTATTTTTAATTTTATATTTTATTCCATTTTTACAACAGTATTAGTCCAATGTCATAACAGATGAATTCAGTATTATAGTAATTTCGTTTTAACTTATAAAGATAGCAAAAAATTACACTTCGTAATAACCAACTATTCAAGTGGTATAGTTATAAATAGCAAGTATTCACTTGGAGAACCAATATTCTCTTTTTTAATTCCTTGTGTTTTATTGTTTCCGCCATTTACAACTTTGATTTCGCATACCACAGGTTGGAAACCTTATATCTAAGATATTTTATATTGTGATATTCATATTACATTGTCTGTTAAGTACTTTTCATGAATATTTTGATCAGTCTTATCAAATGTTTATTTAATTCAAATTTGAATACTTCCTCCAAAATTTTAACATTGACTTCCGTAAACAATAAATATAATTTCGGCTGTTAAGAAAAATGCTACAGACCTCAAAAGAGTGTGATAAATTGCACATGATTTAAACAATTACATTAATCGGTCTACATCATCTATTACATGGTATTTATATAAAAGTTACATAATTATGTACATTGTGAAAAGAACAGGATTTGTGCACCTGTGTCAACTATCAAAGATCAGCCATTTTAGTAACATTCTGTCATCTGTTACAAAATGCGTCTCTTGCTTTTAGCATAAAGGATTTCTCTGTTGCAATCCTTTAAGAGAGAGAAATTGTTTATATGTTCACATTCGAAAGTATCTGAGGCCAAGTATCTGGTACGCCAAGTATCTAAGGTCAACCATTTTAGCAGCATTATGCTATTTGTCATAAAATGTATCCCTTGCTTTTAACTTAAAGTATTTCTCTGTTGCAATCCATTACAGCAAAGTAGAGTATTACATCAAAGTATCATTTTTTATACGTTCACACATGGAACAATATCTAGGTCTGACGCAGCACATATAGAAATTTTCATCTTAAAACAAGTACATCAAAATATCTGTAAGCTCGAATGATGATTTATACTCCTGTCCATCCTTTGTCATTCTTGTCATTTAAACTCAGTTTCTTGCAGCAAAGAGACTATTGACAACAAATTTAGCAAATTTTATAGGTAAACATATTCGTAATAACAGGCACTTGTCACACTGAAGATGAATTATATAAAAAGAGTTCATATGTATTCCAGAGTTCATAGTATCCAACAAGTGCCTCTGTGAGCTCTTTCAAGCTGCTTATTGTCTAAAGGAAAAGTTTTATTACCAATTTCATTAAGAATTTTATATTATAAACTTCGGATATCTCTTGAAAAAATTTTGTATCCTTGATTGAATCGAGAAATGAAAATAAATGTATTTTTGTTTATATAATGCTGTTATTTGTCTCTATAATTAATTCATACTGTTGCCAACAGCTATCAATCAATAGTAACTTAAAGGAAGTTTTGAGTACCCTCGTTCATTGACTTCGTTAACTGAAGAGCACTCTATAGCTCCATTATATATAATATATAACTTAATATTTAATATTAAATATTAATTTAAATTTAATATTAAATATGAATAATAAATATTTAATGTATGTATGGCCATTATTATATAGTGTAGGTAGTTGAGAACTCGTTCATTTGCAAAGAGAAAACATGCAACATTGGAATAATTGGTATATATTTTTTGTTAGTTTATTCTTTGAAAATTTTTAATATAATATTAATATCCATTAGTAGAAGGGCAAAAAACCCGAGAATAATGTCGCATTTTAAGAAAAATGTCTTTCTGCATCTTTAAGACCAAGGCATGTGAAAACAACCCCGTTCCTGAAACAATGCTTATATTCGCACAGCCATGAAGTAATGCAGCACTAAAATATATTATGTAAGCATGCATAACGCCGACTTGAAAGTGCTGCAGAGCTTGCCAGCTTAAAATACTTCTTGCTTTCTTATAGCAGTGCACTTTTGTTTTATATCATAGTTTTTCAGTACTTTGTATTTTGATACTGTTTTTAAATCCATTGCTTATACTTGATTGTTTACCATCGTCTGTAGTATCAGGCTTCTGTTTTTCATGGTCACTGTTGTTTGCATCTTTCTCTAATAGTCGAGGGGCAAGCAGCGCAATGGAAGTTGCACCTAAAGGTGCTGCGATTAAGATAGACAATACAGCTGTTGTCAGGATCTGTAGCAAAAAGGAACATATTATAGGCAAAAATAAATTCTTTTGGTTTTAAAAAGGAACATATTATAGGCAAAAATCAATTCTTTTGGATTTGAAAAGGAACATATTATAGGCAAAAATCAATTCTTTTGGTTTTGAAAAGGAACATATTATAGGCAAAAATAAATTCTTTTGGTTTTAAAAAGGAACATATAGGCAAAAATAAATTCTTTTGGTTTTAAAAAGGAACATATAGGCAAAAATAAATTCTTTTGGTTTTAAAAAGGCAAAAATAAGTTCTTTTGGTTTTAAAGTAAATTGTTAAATTGTACTTGGAAAAAGAAAGCTGATGGAATTTTAAAGAGAAAAGTTTTAGAATCTTTTAGTATTACTCGTATAATATCTACTTTTATTATACATGAAGTGCAAATTGATTTGAGATAGCCATATTACTCATTTTGTGTTTAATGCTTTACTATTAAACCCCCTCAAATATGTTTTCTTTTAAACAATACATATAAAAGTATTAAGCAATCATAAATATTTCATGATGACTTTTAGATGGAATAGATATTTGGAGTTTTAACTCTATCGATACGGGACTGTCCTACACGTCAATTCCAAGCAAAAGACGATAGAAGTCCGAATGTCACTCTGAAATTTCCTCCCCCTTTCGTTAAGTGTGATTGATGTCACATTTTGTCATGAGTGCTTGCTTTGCTTCGTTAGAGTGGATCGCCCAGATGTGTTTGGGGAAGAGGGGAGTTTTCTTCGGACAATGCCAGCTGCCATTGTGGTTTTTTGGGGGAAAATGAAATTCCCTTATCTTAGATAGAGGAGCTCGGACGTTCCCGTATTTTCTGGTCCCTTTATTTCAATGGCCTTAGGAACCAGAGGGATAAATTCATCAGTTGCAGATGTTAAGAGATTTCAATTTATGAGTAGTTTTATCCGAATCTAATGGGCATAATTTGTAAATTAAATCGCTTTCATATTGAAATGTAATACGATAAACTATACCTTAAAGTTATAAACCCTCAGGCAATTTCTATGGAAAACATTCAAAATCATGACAAATAGTTAAGTGCTACATAAATATTCAAATCTAATTCAATTGAAGTGTTATACTGTAATTCTTGTGGCAGTTTTTGAAATGTTTGTAGTTTTAAGCCCTTGTTATTCTGTTTCATCTGACTTGGTAAATTAAATACCATTTTGTAAATTTATCTTTGGCTATTGAGGCATCAGCATAGGAATGGACAGAGGGCGTATATACGCCCCAAAATGGCAATCTTAGGGAGCATAGTGAAGACAGAACAAGAATATATTTATTCACCTTATATCACCGATTACAAGAAGGGTTAGTTAACAATGCCATAGATGCCGTTTTTCCTTTATTACATCACTGTACCGAGAATAAATCCCTCAAGTTTTAAACTAAAATCAAATGATGAGGATGCTTACTATTTTGAATTAATAACCTATTTTTTTATTCCATAAATAAGTTTGGTATTTACTGTTATATGAGGCCTGGGTTATTAAATCTTGATCTCTTTAATTTCATAATTATAAAAAAATGTTAATTTCTGAAATGAAAACTTAGTTTAGGATTGATATTATACCATCCAAGGAACAGAAATGGAATTTTGTCAGTTCGTTCAAATTACTGCTACTTTTCCTAAACCATACAGAAGACATTGACCTTCAAAATACCTTTAATAAAGAGAATTTAGATTATATTTACAAAACATTTTAATACCATTAATGTAATTCCGACATTTAAAAATAATCATGTTCCGATACAGTTTTAAAAATGTAACCACATCTGTTGAAATCCAATATCGCAATAACCTCTTGCACGTGCAGAGATCATCGTGTTTTATCAGTGACAAACCAACTCTTGTAACTTGTACAGTGACCGTATGATACTTCCATATTGGAGTTGCATTTATAACTTATTATATCTAATTAATGACTTTATTTCCTTCAGTGATGTATTTTTCCTATGTGAAAAGCTTACCGTTATTCCAAACTCTTCAGCTTCTGCTCCCAACTGTTGCTTTCTGGCTAATGAGAGAGCCACTGGACCTATTGCAGCCTGTCAAATAAAAACAAGAATCATTGGGAGAAATTTCATAACTATTCAAAATGAAAACAATAGCTAGTAATCGAAAAATGCCCATAAATTACCTCAATTTTTGTTAGTTAACTGTGACTTATCCAGTTTATTACATAAGTTGCTTTTGCCATAATATTCTTTTTCCAATTTTATTTAACCAAAGTTCACCTCAGTTCGTTTTTATATACATAAATGAGTTTAAAAAATAATGATGTTTGAATGAATTATTCAATTGAATCCTGTCAAAATTAAGCTGTTTCCTTTTGGTGCATGCTGCCATCTAAAGGTGACAGAAGGAATAATTGCTATCTTTCTTTAGAATTAGTAAATTTTAGTTATAATTTCAAAATGCAATAAACTTTATTAATTGCAACAGCATTAAATTAAAGATTAATATAATCTGAAAAGAATGATAGCAAAGATATACGTGTAAGATTTAAAATAAGCCCAATCTGATATGTTTCATGATAACATAACAGATTTCGAAATATCTATTTATACATAGAGAGTAGATGTATTCGTAATTATGGCGAACATATTAAAATTTTATTAGAATTTGAAATATTTTAGATTTAAAATCGAGGTTTATCATAGAAAATGTCATGTATTTTTAATATACAGTTTGGTCATAAAATGAGACATCATTGATGGAATCGGCATGTATTATCTGAAAGAGTAAGATTACATGAAAAATAGGGGTGAAGTTATCCGATTCTAAAGGAACTTGCGCATGTTAGGATTGATTTTAGAATCAAAAAAATCCGCCGTAACTGATCGCTAGCCAGGCATAGCGAGAGAATCTCAATATTTCTTAAAATAATCTTATCTTCTTGTATATTATCGAACATTAAAGATATATGTGTGCAAATTATTAAACAAGAAACCTGGTTCACTTTGGTTAGATACAGTGGCGAATCCGATGTTTCGGCTATCGGGCTGCAGACCTCCCCCCAGAGCTAAACCAAAATTCTTGATTTTATTAGACACCAAGCTGAAAATCCGTGGGCCAGCATTCTCTCAATCACCGTTTTATAGAGAGTTCTTCTGAGTATCCGAGAGATTCCCCAATTGCCGCCAGCGATTCTTTTGAGGTTTTGCTGCATTTTGATGGCTTTCTCTCCTTGTTTATTAACGTGCTCCAGCCAGTTGAGTCGATCATCAACGTGTATCCCTAGATACTTAAAAAAAAAAAGATTCCAGCCAGTTGAGTCGATCATCAACGTGTATCCCTAGATACTTAAAAGATTTAACTCTGTTTATGTTGTACCCGTTCCATGTTATCTTGGGACTTCTTGCCATTTTGCTGAATAAGATATAATTTGTTTTATCTGTTGAAATGCAAGTTCATTCTCTGAGCACCAGGAGCCGATTTGGGTTATTGCACTTCGCATGTCTTTTACAGGGTTTTTTTTTTGTATCCGCTTCAATGACCAGCACAAAATAATCTACAAAGGCTTGTATATGAAAGACAGACCTTCGGACTGATCTTTTGATCCAAGAGCTACAATATATGGTACAAACATACTTTGGAGGATGGGAATGAGAATATCGGATCCATTTCTTTCTCCAAATTCTTATTCGAATATTAGTTAATTAAAAATGAGTTCATGAAAAATGCGACGCAACACAGCTCACCCATTATTCAAAGCTGTAAGACAGAAGTAGTGGGAGCTACGACCTAGTAACTTTCGGCGCAAGCGTGGGAAGGTTCAAGGTCAAAATGTGACAAGTATCTTCACTCTGATACTTTTTGATCACTTCTTATATTTTGCTGAAGAAACCATGAAAAGTAAGCTACGCAAAAGATGTTTAATTGAAATTAGACAACCATTATGCCCGGCGACTAGTTATCAGTGGCGTAGTTGCAACTTATGCCGCCGTTTACAAGTTGCATCGGGCACACAGACCTCAAAATAAAGATACTGAATTTCTGGGGGTGGGGGAAAACATTGTATTAAAGACGTATTGTTTAGCAACGGATTCGGAAAACCTCCGTGCATTTGCGCATGCGCCGGGTGGAGTTATTTTCATCAAAATAGAGGGAAAGTGAAGAATGGAAGGGTGATGTTTACATTTTACTGAGCATGATCTAACAAAGAACTCCGGAAATGCGCTCATATGGCTCATTGCCTGACACCCCTTTCCGGTGTAAAATCGTCCAAAAGTGTTAGTCTTTGAATCCAATGCTGAACAGTAATTCGTCGTGTGACGCCCTCAATCTCTGCAAATAGGTTGCGAAATCGTGCGTCAACCCTCAGTCTTCCTTTCGGATATCGGCAATTTATTGACAAAAGTCGAAAAATACGAATTAATTTCATTAGTTATTTTATATATACATAATGTGCCTCGATTCTTCTGAGTTGTAAAATTTTTTTCCTGCATGCCTGATTTTGCTGCCCTCTTTTAGCTACGCTATGACTAGTTAATGCAATTATTATAAGAAAGGTTAAATAGAATGTAATAAATCAAAAATCTATTTCATTTGATGACACCGTCTTCAATAAACGTGTTTTAAACTATCCGTGATTCTATAACTGTTTTAGGCTGCGGTGGCCTAGTGATAAGGTCTCGAATTTGGGGCCGGAGGGTTCCAAGTTCGAGACCTGATTCCACGGCCATGTATGAGGCCTGTTGTAAGCTAAATCATACATAGTGGCTAAACGTCCTCTCATTGGTGTGGCGTGGAAGTTTGTAGAAGGAGTGTGCCAGCTCAGGTGTCGTCCTCGTCATCTGACCGTGGTTCAAAATTGGGAGGTCCGTCCCAAAATAACCCTCGTGTTGCTTCAAAAAACGGAACGTTAACATAACTAAACTAATATAACTAAACTAAACCAATAACTGTATTCAATAATATCGCTGAACCGTCTCGACCTAACTGAATATAATTTTCCAAATTTACCTGCACAGTAGCTTTTGGTAAGCCCGCAAATGTGACAAAAATTTGTTCTTTAAGTGTTAGGCCTGCTGAATATGCAGATGAAAAGGCTGCAAGCATGCGCGCAGCAATACCGAAGAACAGCGTCGCCAAACCAAGACCTTGAGAAAGGAAATGAGTATTTTGTTTTATTTATTGAATTTAATGTCACTAAATTTAAATACACAAACAACACTCGCAAAGGAATTTGTTATGACTGGATTATATAATTACATAATAGTATAAGTAGATTATACCTATTTTTTATCATTCAATATTTTCACTTTAACTTACTAGAAGACAGAGATCTATCTTATCTTTAGATCTATGTACATAACTGTATAAAGAAAATGCTCTGTAAATTAGTTAAAGTATGGAAGTAAATTCTACGTTGTTTGAAATGTGTATCTATCCTATTAAAATTCAAAGGTAAACAAACATATGTATCTATGTCCTTCTATTTTCTCACGAGCCACTGAATTCTGAAACTAGCCGTAAGTACTAAAAGATGGAAAATAATCCAAGGAATCCATTTCGACTACTTAAATTCCGAAATTGTAATTAGTTAAAAAGATATTAATTAAAAACGCCGAAGTGAATGAATTGATGTGCTGCCGTCTATTGGTAGCATGGTGAAATCATTCACGGCGGATTCCCTTTTTCCCCTATTATTAGTTTTCGCATCCGGTGTTCATTTTTTTATTTATTTAACGGAAGTTGGTATTTCTTTTTCAGCGAGATTCTGTGTTTGGATTTAGTAACAATGGAAAAAAATCGTTTTCATGCTTTTTTTATTTCTTTTTTTTTGTATTAAAGTGTTTTATTTCGTTAATTTTATTACGGAAAGTAAGTGACAATATTTGTTGATTGTAGAGAAAAACGGAGGCGGGCATATGGAAATATATGGATCCCAAGGTCTCACGTGACCGCACTTCTCTCCGCCCGGAAATATCCTATTATTCGTAATAGCCCGTGCAACGCCGGGCCACACAGTTAGTAATTCATTAAAATTATATACCATAGAAAAACGAAGGAACCAATATAATGTTGTTTCGTACAGAAGATACCAGGCAATAATATACGTTTTAACATTTTCAGTTACTTATAATTATTGTCATTAAATTTATTGGAAAATATCAGAGAATTATTTCAACTAATAATTTTAAATGGGCTCAGCAGTTTTTTTAAATAACGCTTAACCCTTTATAAGGCATTTTTTTCTAATAGTTGTATAATAGAATAACTTGGGTATTGAGATTAATTTAAGAAAACAAATTCATTTAGCTTATTGGGTGACATTTTTTGTTAATTAATTTTATTAATTACTAATTAATTACCAAGTCAAGACACATCGTTATGGTTTGAGATAAGAAATCGGAACATTCAGGTTTTTGTTTCATCGAAAAATTTGGCGACAACTTACGCCAACCTTGAAAAATGGATTTCAAAATTGATCAAGTTGGTGGGAAGTAGATTCCCACGGCTTTATAAAGGGTTAACAAATGTTTTTATGTATTTTAAATGATATTGTAAATTATCTCACGATCGCATACATACCAACTATATTTGGCTTTAAGTAATCAATCCGGATTTCTGAACCAACCAGACCGAATAAGAAGGGCTCTATGATCATCCAAACAAAAGCCAATGCACCTTCAACAGGTTTCTGAAAAAACAGTGGAAGACATTTTTTTTAAATTCCGTATTCCTTATCAGTGGCTTAGCTTGGGTAAACGGCGCCCGTGGCATGATATCTTTTGTCCTCTCAATCGTATTTCACTTTAAAAAGTGACGTAAACGCATCAACGCTTCGTCACCATGACCAGTGGCGTATCAAGGGCAAGTGGCGCCCGGAAAATGATTATTTTTTTTATCCCAGTTGTCATCAGTGGCTTAACAAGCTTAAATAGCGCCAGGGATGTAGTACTAATTTTATGTCCATCAAATTTTGCTTAAAATATGGCATAAACACAGTACTGTTTTGACTCCATATCCCCCCCCCCCAAAAAAAAAATGGCGCTGGGGCATTTACACACATCTTGCCCCTCCCCCCGTCTTTAATCCACTTTGTTCAACTTTTTTTTGTTCTAATACGAAAGAGACAGCCGAATGTGGTACGAAAAAAATGATTTTCAAATTTCCATTTAACAATCTTGAATGATTGAAATCACTGACTGTGAGAATCAATTTAATAACTCTTGTAAATGAAATGTAATCTATTAACTAATATGGAACCAATGAAACTATCAAGTATCGGGAATATTTTCTCTTATTCCTGTAGTTTCCGAGGATAAACTTAAGTCGATCCACCCCCTCCCTGCCTTGGTGTCCTGGTCACCTGAAGAACGATCGCCGTAGCAGCTATGATACTGAGGTCAGAGTACTAACGACCATCACTGGCCTCTCCAGCAGGAGGTACATATCGTCATCGGTGAGGTGTAACTCAGCCCCCACCATTACTCTACCAAAATCCAGGAGCGGAAAACCGCTTACCTATGCGGGGGCTTCTCATCCAATTACTAATGGTGCATCCAGGCGGAATTGCTTCTGAGGGTAGTGAAGGTCTGACAGCACCTCTCTAGAGTCTCCCAAAGATGTTCGATTGGATTTATGTCAGGTATTATGCTGTTTAAACCCTTAACTTAACAGCCCGAGAATACTCGTGCATCGAATTATCGCATTTTTGGTCTTAAAACAAATATTTAATCATTAATTATCTTTATAATTTCACACAAAAATTATCTAGAATCCATAAACATCTTAAGTATTATATGCCTTCTGAGATAAATAAAAACGACAACCGCTTTCCAAAACAGAAGGGAGCATCTTATTAGATAGCGAAGAAAATTATTAAGTCAAGTGATTAATACATTTATAGGATTTCTTTGATGAAAAAGTCGATATCACTCAACCTAACATGACTTGGTCCAGTGTCATCACCTTTAATAGAGGTTCAAACCCGGTGGTATTCCGCGGTGGCCTAGTGGTAAGGTCTCGTCTTCGGGCCAGAGGGTTCCAGACTCGAAACTCGATTCCATCCAAGAACTACCATGTAAACTGGTCTGGTGCATGATAAATCCATCGGAGCCGAATGTCCTCCCGCTGGTGCTTCGTGAACGTTTGGAGAGATGGGTGTCTCCTTCGTCGTCTGATCATTTTTCCAAATTACGAGGTCCGTCCCAAAATAGCCCTCGTGTTGCTACAAAATGCAACGTAAATATTAGTTGAGCTAAAACCCAAGAAGTGGTATGCGTAACTCTGGGTGTATGGGATGAGCCAGTTATGGGTACGCAAAAGAAATGTTGGCGGAACGCACAAAAAATAAGACATTATAATAGAAAAACAAGTTATATAATATTTTAAACCTATATTTGTGTGAAAAATGAAGAGAAGTTGGGTGAAGTTAATGTTCAAGCAGGCGCGCGTATGGAGGAGATTCTTATTGTCCATCGTATTACATAATGATATTCTTCTTTCAGTGGCGAATCCAGGGGGGCTATGGGCCTAGAGCTAAGCCAGAATTCTTGATTTTATTTAAAATCACTGCAACTATTTTTTCTTAATTTCTCTTTAAAAAATAATAAAAACGTGACATTGCTTTTTGACTCGAAAATTTTCCTACTTTTCTAGTCATTCCATTTATAGCGTTGACGCGATTGGAGACACTTTTTGGCTATATATATTTATATTGTATAATAATAATAATAATTATAATATTGCATAATAATAATGTTTAATATATATTTCATTGTATTTTTTATTAAATTATCGAGAGTATGTCCAAGAGATTTCACCTTCGTCACGAAGATACAAAATTTCTATGACCTCAGCCCCTCCAGGAAATCCTGGATTCGCACTGCATTCTTTTATAAATTTAAGTGCAATTTTTATGTATATAATCTTTGTTTAGTACAAAGCTAGTAAATACAGATTATAATTACAGATTATTCATTTTTGTAGAACAACACGATATAAATATGTAATAAGATGCACTATATAAGTGTAGATGATTCTCGGATTCCGAAACCTTCCGAGCTTCCGCGCATGCACCAGGCGGCGTTGATTTCATTACAATAGGGGCAAAAAGAGAAATGGGAGGGGGGGATATTTACATTTTGCTTAACGTGACCTAACAAATAAATTACGGAAATGCGCTCATCTTACTCATTGCCTGTCGAGCCTTTAAAGTGTAGAATCGTCCCGAAGATCGTGCCAAAAGTCTTGATATTTTGAAACATTCAGTATCTCCTTTATAAACGCGCCTGCTTGAGGGTTTTTATTATTATTATTATTTTGCATTCAATTAAGTAAAAACACCTTGTGCACCAACAAGTACAACACAAGGCTTACAGAAGCAAGTAAAATACTCAATAAATGTTGAAGGACGATTCAAAAGAAATCATACAAATGCAAATTCCAAAAAAATATTGCACACAAAAAATACTAAACAAATGTGCAACAATAGGTCACATCCATATGAACACATGAAAGAAATCAAACGATGAATTGAATTAACATGGGGAATAGATACAGAAACATGATCAAATTTTTTAAAAATTGTATAAATGTAAAACAAAATGGTCACATCAACACAAAAATGGATGATAACGCAAAATGGAGCACAAGGTGAGAAGAAATTTCAAAAAAAAACCAAAAAAAAACATAAAAGCACACCAATACACAGAATATCACGCAACACATAAAATAAGCACAAGTAAAGGGTCTGATTCAAATATATCTACTGTCTGTCCGCCACGAGAACTGTCGGCTCCAAATTGTCTAGTTTACGGAGGTCGCTATAGAAACAGATTATCATAGGAAGAATCCATTTCTAGCAGGTAGAAGTTCATTCAAATGTGTTCCGCCGCAAACTGGCGCCAAGAGTAAAAAAAAACTTCATCTTCCGTTGGATTCCTTATATTCGAAATGGATCTTCCCTAGCATAAACAGTTGCTATAGCGACCGCCATAAACTAGACAATTTGACGACGACAGTTCTCGTGGCGCACAGACAGTATATAAAGATTGAATTCCAAATATTGAAAAGGAAAAAAAATAAGAAAATAATTGCATATGCCATCAAACATACACAAAATTTTAAGTCTATAAAATGTGAGGAAAAATGCTGTCGATAAAAAAAAGCCAGAAAGCCTGCTGGGTCGCAAAGAAAGATTGAAGTACCGAGAAGTCGGTATTAAAACAATTAATATTTAATGCTGTTCAGGTACACAGAACATGTGGAATGAACGTATTGTCTTACGCATATATTAAGAATAAATACCGCCATAAGCTTGATCCAGGTACAGACATGAGATAATACTTATCTTCATATGAACCTAATTTCATAAAACTCATCTCTTTGAAATAAGCTCAAGCGGGGTGATTGTGGCTTCATGACAAAATACCTGAAATTTTTAGCAGGAAAATTATATATAGGGAACAGATATGTATTCATTCATTACTGCGTAGATTCAAATTCTACATGCAATTTTTTATATGCTTTTTTCACTTAAGAAATTGATTTGATTTACTTTGTCTTAGTTCATGAGTTTTCAATAACATTCTATAACACAAGTGAGGTAGTTATTCTTGGATATGGTATTGAAATTTCTAAAAAAATCATTTCTCAGCATAATCCAAAGTAAATTTTCCGTAGTATGGATTATAATTTGTGTAGTCGGTAGCAGAAGCCGAAATTGCGTAGAAACTACGAAGAATCCGTGGAAGTTTGAGTCTTTGGCACTCTTAAGTTTTAGATAAATAGATTTATCAGAACATACCGGAATTCCGTTATTAAGGATGAAGAAAATACCGGATTTCTAGTATAATACCGGAACACAATCACACCTGCTCAAGGGTTGCTTTGAAATTGTCTTCCATTTGAACAGTTGATTATCACGATGGAAAACAATTAGCTTTCATCATAAATTAAAGCGAAATTATTTCAATGTCGTTTTGCTTTGTTTTGACGTTGAATTGACGCTGTTATATGAAAAGGGGGGAATAGAATACAAAATAAAAAATAAATCCTACTAATGTTATTAAGTTAATTCGAGTAGTTTCACTCTTGCTAACTATTAATAACACTTTGCTCTATTTATAACAATCACTTAGGTCTAATTGCTTTAAAATGCCTCAAGAACACTGAATTAGTAAATAATTTTAAGGATAAATGCAAAACTAGAATGAAAAAAAATACTAAAATAAAGTTAATATATTAAATTCTTTACTTATGCATCTTAATAACAGGAACATTCCTTGATTCTGTTAACAAAAATGTATTTCATAGTCCAGATTTGAATAGAAACACAAAAGGTCCATGAAAACATTTAAAAAAGACGTACAATTTCTATTAAACGAAACACTGAACTATTAAAAGTGCATTGTGTTTATAGCACTCAAAATAAAATTGCATCTAAAACATCAATGACAACAATAATTAACATAGATGAAAATCGGAAATTTTGGAAAGAAAGTTTGAAATAAAGATGAATTCGGCCGGCAGACTTCCTGAGGGGTAACCTGCAGCAGGAATTTTTTCTGTGAAGGGCCTGGTTTCCCTCCAAACTTGACCCCCAGAGACATTAAAATCCCAAGGTTCCGGAAGTAGAAAAAGGGGTTAAATTTTAGATGCAAGTCGGCACACGAATAAATTAAATATAACGGTACTAACATTCATACCTAACATACTTATTAAAGATTAATGTTTATAAAATTAATACATTTTATCAATTAATTTTTATAAAAACGACTTTATTTTGTTCCAAAATACAAAGAAAAACTCCAACATTTCTATAGACCCATAGAGCAAGCATTGACAAATTTTTACAAACATTCGAAAAACATGTTTTCAAATGATGTCTTTTGAATTAATTCTTAAACTTTTGAGACGTTCTTCATAAATATGAATATAGGCGCTTTCACTTTTAAACGAAAATATCTAAAACAATCAATTAATTCATGTGCAGTACATATTCTAACATTGCATACAAGAAAATTCATGAAAAAATTTGCATACCGCACCTGCAAATACTTAGATCAAAAACTAAAACGACTCATTTCAATCGCAAAGATTTGTACAAAATATTTTATTTAAACAACAGTTGCTCCGAGTTTATCTTGAGAGTAATACAAATTTGGCGACAAATCTTTAAACTACTGTTCTTATATGTATGAAACAAGAAAGTCTAACATTTCTTGCATAATATTAGCAGAATAAGATACATAGAGGAGAGTGAAGAAAACAATCCACTTTAATAAGTAACATACGTATAACCACAATTTTCTATGCTTTTGGTGATATCTGCTTAATTCTGTTTTCTCGAGAAACGCTGCACCACATACCTCAAATGAATGCGACTTCTCTTATGTTTGCGAGAGGCAATGTTATTAAAAACTTTCATAAGTAAAGACACTACAATATATACAATACGACTCATGAAAGTGGTGCCCCTTTGATGTGAGTGAGGTAATGTAAATTTAAGCTATTCTTTATTGAAAACGCTTTACCAATGCCTCACCAGACTGAGTCTTCTCTTTTCTATGCTTGCGGTAATGTACATTCAGATTGTCCTTTCTTGAAAACGCTTTACCACACACTTCACAAGAATGAGGCTTCTCTTTTGTATGAGTGAGGTAATGTAAATTCAGGCTGTTCCGTTGTGAAAACGCTTTACCACATACATCACAAGAATAAGGCTTCTCTTTTGTATGAATGAGGTAATGTAGATTCAAATTACTCTTTCTTGCAAACGCTTTACCACACACTTCACAAGAATGGGGCTTATCTTTTGTATGAGTGAGGTAATGTAAATTCAAGCTGTTCTTTAGTGAAAACGCTATACCACATACCTCACAAGAATGGGGCTTTTCTTTCCTATGCGTGCTGTAATGTACATTCAAATGGGCCTTTCTTGAAAACGCTTTACCACACACTTCACAAGAATGAGGCTTCTCTTTTGTATGAGTGAGGTAATGTAAATTCAAGCTGTTCTTTTGTGAAAACGTTTTACCACACACTTCACAAGAATGGGGCTTCTCTTTTGTATGGATAAGATAATGTTGATTCATGTCGCTCTTTTTTGAAAATTCTTTTAACACATGTATCCAAGGGATAAGGCTCTTTATTAGTTTGCGTGAGATAATTTTGTTTCACACTGTCCTTTAGCCAATATACTTTAATAGACACATTATAAGCATTAAATCACTCTTCTATAGGATCACAGTAATGGATAGTTAAGTTACTCTCTTGTGAAAATACTTTGTTGCTGATGACACAAACGTGCAGTTTTACTTTCTGTGCGAGTAGGTGATGAAAATCTATGTGATGTTTTAGAATAATGGCGTTTTGAGTATTTCACACACGTTCGTCTTTAAATTATGAGGAATATTTCATGCAAAATTAATCTCTAGTTGCTTGAAAGCGTTTTACCACACACATTGCATGCATCAACTTTTCATTTCGCGAGACTCCGTTAATGATCTTTCAAGTTACTTTTCCGAGATATTTACCGTTGTCAGATTTCACAATGAAAATATCGTTCTCACATATGAACTTGGTAATGAATTTTCAAATAAGATGAATTTTCAATATTTTGTTGCAAACATCACAAGTTTTCGAAGTTTCTCCTTCAATAACAAAATTTCACTTACCAAAATCAAACCAGTTCTTTGATTTTATTTTTCATTCGAAAATCAAAAACAGCATGTTGCCATTCACAAAACAAACTAACCAATATCTATTCGTTTAAAAAATTCTAAAAATGCTTCAAAATTCCTTCACGTGCTCAGTCAGCTTTATATATATTTCCTTTTTATTTTTGTTGGAGTGATTTACCAGCCATGCACCAGCAAGAAAAAAACAATTTATTATTTATGCTCATTTTAGGAAGAGATTAACCAATCAGCGTTTCACTAGAAAAGGATCTTAACAGGTCTATTCTCATACCCGGGTTGGGTTGCGAGCGTTTCGTTTCTCGACCGCGGGACGTTAATGGCTTTTTCTCGACCGAAAGAAGGGGTCTGATTCTCGCACCTTGGTCGTATCGAACATCTTGCTTTACGCTAGGAAGTGACGTATTTCTGCTGCGCGCCCTGCAAATCAAGCAATCGTTATGGTTTCAGATTCAATTCGAGTTTTGAATCGCCAAAGGAACTATGGCGATATTTTCTTATTAAATTAAATTAGGGTAACATTTTAACATTTTTTTAACATTGAGTGTGGAATGACTTTCCTCATTCCGTATATATCATTACAATTTTTTTATTTGGGTTTTAATTCAAAGAAATTTGCCAAATATTTACAAAGTAATTGCAAAATCTGACATTAAAATAATTTTTCTTGTTCCTTGATAAAGATGTAATTTTTTTAATGTTGTGAAAACTTGCTGAATTTAATAACTTTTTTTCTTGTTTTCTTTTCTTATGTAATTGGAAAAATTAGCAAATGATTTGTAATATTAATTTATATGATTTATTCATGATAAAATAATTGGCATTTCACTTTTCTTCTCTCTAGAAATCTGGTAAAATTACATCAATATACTGAAAAAAAACTGCAATTTATTTTCTATAAATGTATAATATTATTATAAATATATATTTTGTAAAAGATAAATGGTTTAACCTCGCCCCCTTAACAATGGACTTATGAAAGCAAGAAAGATGCATTATAATGCATCTTATTAGAGTAGAAGTTAAGTCTTCTCACCTCCTACCCTTGGTGTCTTTTGAAAAGATGCGATCAACTTTAACACTCAAAATTTGTATATATTTTTCAAAATAATCCAACATAATTTCGAGTCGGGAGACAAATGTACGCTTCGCATTGTTCCTTTGGCGATTCAAAACTCATACTGAATCTAAAACCATAAACAAAAATATCGCATGACGATCGCTTGATTTGCTGCGCGCGCACCAGAAATACATCACTTCCTAGCGTAAAGCGAGATGTTCGAAACGACCGAGGTACGAGAATCAGACCTTTTCTATCTGTCGAGAAAAAGCCATTAACGTCCCACGGTCTAAACGCGAAACGCTCCCATCCCAACCAGGGTACAAGAATAGACCATTTAGAACTTAGTAAATTTTAGTCTAGTCGAACCTAAAGTCGAGCCTATCTTCCTATCATGTTCTTGGATTTAAAAAATAACTGGTTTAAACTGGGGTTAAAAAAATAACCGAAAAAACTAGTTAACAGAAACAAACAAACAAAAAACGGTTTTTGGTTTAAACCGGTAATTTTTTCCCATCTCTAGACCCCACATAATTATTCACAATTTTTTCGTAGTAATAAAACGCATTGGCAAAATGTTTTTAAATATTTGAAAGAGAATTTAATGCTCTACAATAGTGGTGGCAAACCTATGACCCACAGGTCAGACACTCACTCACGAAGTCTTTTTAAATGTGTGTGTGTGTGTGTGTGTGTGTGACCCACTCATTCATTTTCATACAATTATTTTTTTATATCATAAAAAAGAAAATAGACAATCGAAAATATTAAAAAAAATGACCAGAGGTTGTCTTTTCAAACAGTCGCGGATGTTAAAGGCGAAGGACTACTTCACTCGCGTGACTCTCTTGTTTCGCGAAGTTTCTCGTAAGTTTAAATATGTTTTTTTAAAACTTCTGTTGTGAACCCTTTATCTCTAAAATAAGACGTTATTTATCTTTTTAACATACGTAGTTACCGAGATATAGAGGATCTCCCATACCAAGTATTTTGGCGTGTGAACCAATTTTCTTCCTGAGACCACAATTGGAGGAATGTAGTCCTACGTTAACATTAAATTACTAGAAAATCACCCGTCATGGTTTGACGGGTGCAAATTGACTCTTCATTCGAGAGATTTCCCTTCAAATTTGTCGTGTTTAAATAGTTATATATCCGAGAGAAATATTTAACATTGATTGAAAACAAATTAAATAAACAAATGTTTTATGACAGGAAATATTTTTTTTACATATTATATAAATATATTGTTATTCAATAAACCTCTTGGTAAAAAATATTCCGTGTGAAGTGTTTTTCGTTTTTTAATAATTTCCCTTGTACTTCAGATGTCTTTGTGTAAATTTTAACGTGATTGGGAATTCTAGACCTTGAAAGTGCAAAATAGAGCTGTCCATGTGAAAAGACAGGCTCATCGAGGTAAATTCCAACATGATCGAAAGTTTGCCCCTTCGACTTGTTGATAGTCACCGTGTAAGCTGGAATTAGCGGGAACTGGCGGCGGTTGAGAACGAATGGTAGATTCACATCACTCGTGGCTAATTTAATTCTTGCCAAGAAAACAACATCGCCACGATTGCATTCAGATACAATTTGGCGTCCAAACTATATCACGCGCATGATATACCACTGACGTAATTTACTACTTTCTATTAAAAAACGGAAATTAATTTGAAATATAGGATTAATATAATTTAAAATTTGTCATTAACTATTGATCACTGCGAGATAAATTTTATATCAATCGATAGGAAATTTTATTTCACGATTTTAGAGCTACTAAATTTGAAATTAGAACTACAATTACTCTTTTAAATTTAAAATTACTGAAATTTAGGTATTCTAATAATGAAATAATGCTGTTTAACGTCTGGCAGCGCTATGGCACGAGTTTTATTGTTGGTGATGTCGGAGCGTTACCGGAGGATCTAAGCTATTATATTAGTAATAAATATCTTATCACGAATTTATAAAAAAATATTTCCAAGTTGACGCTGGCTAACTGATTTTTCTATCGTACCACTTCACCTGTGTATCACTTATGACGGTCGGTCACAAGCTTGGCGCGCATATTCATTGCATCTAGAACGGGGATATACCAGTGTTGATATAATTGGCAACCGCGTCTAGAAGTGTTCAATTATTCAAATTTATAATAATTTTTATGTTTTTAAATTTTCTCACCTACATGTGGAAATTCATATCTTATATTTTGATAGCAGGGGGAATGCAAGGACATTGATACACTTTTATGTGGAAAGCTAAAAAATGATTTTACCAACTGTAATCATTAGAATTAATGCTGTATATTTATACATTTGCTGTATAGTTTTTTTTCTCTAGTTTTAATAAACTCGTAAAAAAAATAGTTTAAACTTAATTTTTAATAATACCTTCAATTTTTGCAATGAAATTCAAACCTTTTCCATTGTTTAAACAAATACTTAATTGCATGTTTCTCTTGGATAGTTCATTTTTACATTTTCTCCATTTCTGATGATGATGTCCCAAAGTAGTTGCTGTTAAGGCATATTGATACAAACGGAAGACATGTATCCATGTGCCTTGGAGTCAATTGTATCAATCTGCTCCAAGAGCCCATTTTACTTAAAACAAGTGGTCATGAAAAATTAACTCTTAAACAACCTCAAAACTGAATATAGTTTAGAAACAAATATTTTTCGCTGCCTTTGGATTAGATTCCCTGGCCGGAAAACGTAACTAGTTAAAGAAATCACACAACACATACTTAGAGTAAAATTCTCTTAGACGAGAACTCCCCCTACTAAGTAATTGAATACTATCTAAATCGAAATTGGGTAGGATTTATATTTCTTATTTGCAAGATTGAAGGTATATGTAATTTCAAAGTTTAAAATGTATTTGAAAGGGGGGGGGGAATATATATTTTAATAATACTCCTAAGTTATTTATTTTTTATTTTTTTCCTTTTAGATATTTATTGTGTTTATTACTTTAAGTGTTAATGTGTCATATAATTTTTTATTTTGAATTCTTTCTATGGTATTACTTTTAAATACATATCTTGTAGTTCTTATACCTATCATTCTGTTGTGTCATGAAGACTTGAAAAATACATGTAGCATCTTGATTAGCATGTAGCAATACATGTAGCATTATGTGATATCTATAATTTTAAGAAACTGTGAAGAAGTTTTTAGTGAATCTTAATAATTATAAAATTTCTTATGTGTTTCTATTTAATGTATCTCAGAAACATGTAATTTGTCTTAAGGTGGCTAACTTTTGTTTCATGTGTCATTCTTTTAATTCTAGTGTATTATTATAAATTTCTGTGATCTTCTCTTTATGCATGCTGTATTTGAGAGATGTTACTATAATGTTTTTATTTACACATACATACATTATATAAAATTTTCGAGCATGACACTAATTTATTCGAAACCTTCTGTATATTCAGTAAAACTCTTGATGTTATAAAAGAGTTACTTAGAAGAATGTACTTAGTCTTTGTCTCAGTATACATTAATTGTGTTTTAAAAAATACGTTTTGTGATACAAATTCCTTTTAAAAAACAGGCATAAATTTGTTTGATTTTTTTTTCATTTGTGTAAAAATGCAATGAATAATCATATTTTGCTGCATAAAATAAATATTTTTAAAAATAAAATTGTCTTTTTTTATTCTCATTTATTTTACACTTAAAATCTGAAATTTATTATAAATAAAATGCTTATGTTGGTTTCTAAAATTTGATTTGTCTAGCAATACTAAAATGAGTTTAGATTTTAATGTACTCAAGTATAATCATTTCTATCAGGGATTTTGCAGAGAGCTGTAACTAAATATACATATCACTTTAAGTCTGTTTTTGTTTAGTAAATATTTAACATTTAATTGGTAGAAATTGCATCTAAAGAATTTTAATAAGGGAAAATGTTCTAATTTCATTGTTCTGTTACAATATAGCTTTCTCTAGTTATATAATGCTTCACCAAGTGCTATAAAATAATATGATTGAATTCCCCTCTAAAATGTTGATATAAAGGGAAAATTCTTTTAAAGATTAGAAACTCAAATACATCTAAGACTGGGGTACCCAACCTTCTTTCCCTCGAATACCCCTTGATTATTCTTTTTATTTTCACTTACCCCCTACTATCATATCCAAACCCCCATACACACAACCATCCGTGTATGCGATGAAGTTTTTATCAGACATTCTAAATTAGTTTAAAAGTGAAATGACTCTTAATAATAACATTTGTAGACCTTATTTTTAATTTTATATTATATTCCATTTTTAAAACAGTATTATTCCAATGTCATAATAGATGAATTCAGTATTGTAGTAATTTCGTTTTAACTTATAAAGATAGCAAAAAATTACACTTCGTAATAACCAACTATTCAAGTGGTATAGTTATAAATAGCAAGTATTCACTTGGAGAACCAATATTCTCTTTTTTAATTCCTTGTGTTTTATTGTTTCCGCCATTTACAACTTTGATTTCATATACCACAGGTTGGAAACCTCAAATCTAATATATTTTATATTGTGATATTCATATTATATTGTCTGTTAAGTATTTTTCATGAATATTTTTATCAGTCTTATCAAATGTTTATTTAATTCAAATTTGAATACTTCCTCTAAAATTTTAACATTGACTTCTGTAAACAATAAATATTTATTTTCGGCTGTTAAGAAAAATGCTACAGACCTCAAAAGGGTGTGATAAATTGCACATGATTTAAACAATTACATTAATCGGTCTACATCATCTATTGCATGGTAATTATATAAAATTTACATAATTTTGTACATTGTGAAAAGAACAGGATTTGTGCATCTGTGTCAAGTATCAAAGATCAGCCATTTTAGTAACATTCTGTCATTTGTTACAAAATGCGTTTCTTGATTTTAGCATAAAGGATTTCTCTGTTGCAATCCATTAAGACAGAGAAATTGTTTATATGTTCACATTCGAAAGTGTCCGAGACCAAGTATCTGTTATGCCAAGTATCTGAGATCAACCATTTTAGCAACATTGTGCTATTTGTTACAAAATGTATCTCTTGCTTTTAACTTAAAGTATTTCTCTGTTGAAATCCATTACATCAAAGTAGAGTATTACATCAAATTATCATTTTTATACGTTCACACATGGAACAATATCTAGGTCTGTCGCAGCATATATAGAAATTTTCATCTTACAACAAGTACATCAAAATATCTGTAAGCTCGAATGATCTTTCAAACTCCTGTCCATCCTTTGTCATTTCAACTCAGTTTCTTGCAGTAAAGAGGCTATTGACAACAAATTTAGCAAATTTTATTGATAAACATTTTCATAATAACAGGCACTTGTCACAATTTTATAAAAAGAGTTCATATGTATTCCAGAGTTCATAGTATTCAACATGTGCCTCTGTGAGCTCTTTCAAGCTGCTTATTGTCTAAAGAAAAAGTTTTATTACCAATTTCATTAAGAATTTTATATTGTAAACTTCGGATATCTATTGAAAAAATTGTGTATCCTTGATTGAATCGAGAAATGAACATAAATGTATCTTTGTTGATATAATGCTGTTATTTGTTTCTATAATTAATTCATACTGTTGCCAACAGCTATCAATGAATAGTAACTTAAAGGAAGTTTTGAGTACCCTCGTTCATTGACTTCGTTAACTGAAGAGCACTCTATAGCTCCATTATATATATTTTATAATATATAACTTAATTTTTAATATTAAATATTAATTTAAATTTAATTAAAATTTAATATTAAATATTAATAATAAATATTTAATGTATATATGGCCATTATTATATAGTGTAGGTAGTTGATAACTCGTTCATTTGCAAAGAGAAAACATGCAACATTGGAATAATTGGTATATATTTTTTGTTAGTTTATTCTTTGAAAATTTTTAATATAATATTAATATCCATTAGTAGAAGGGAAAAAAACCCGAGAATAATGTCTTATTTTAAGAAAAATGTCTTTCTGCATCTTTAAGACCAAGGCATGTGAAAACCCCGCTCCTGAAACAATGCTTATACTGGCACAGCATGAAGTATTGCAGCACTAAAATATATATTGTAAGCATGCATAACGCCGACTTGAAAGTGCTGCAGAGCTTGAATGCTTAAAATACTTCTTGCTTTGCTATAGCAGTGCTCTTTTGTTTTATATCATAGTTTTTCAGTACTTTGTATTTTGATACTGTTTTTAGTTCCATTGCTTATACTTGATTGTTTACCATCGTCTGTAGTATCAGGCTTCTGTTTTTCATGGTCACTGTTGTTTGCATCTTTCTCTAGTAGTCAAGGGGTAAGCAGCTCAATGGAAGCTGCACCTAAAGGTGCTGCGATAAAGATAGACAATACAGCTGTTGTCAGGATCTGTAGCAAAAAGGAACATATTATAGGCAAAAATAAATTCTTTTGGTTTTAAAAAGGAACATATTATAGGCAAAAATCAATTCTTTTGGTTTTAAAATGGAACATATTATAGGCAAAAATCAATTCTTTTGGTTTCGAAAAGGAACATATTATAGGCAAAAATCAATTCTTTTGGTTTTAAAAAAGAACATATTACATTCAAAAATAAATTCTTTTGGTTTTAAAAAGGAACATATTATAGGCAAAAATCAATTCTTTTCTTTTTAAAAAGGCAAAAATAAATTCTTTTGGTTTTAAAGTAAATTGTTAAATTGTACTTGGGAAAAGAAAGCTGATGTAATTTTAAAGAGAAAAGTTTTGGAATCTTTTAGTATTACTCGTATAATATCTACTTTTATTTTACATGAAGTGCAAATTGATTTGAAATGCCATATTACTCATTTTGTGTTTAATGCTTTACTTTTAAACTCCCTCAAATATGTTTTCTTTTAAACCATACATATAAAAGTATTAAGCAATCATAAATATTTCATGATGACTTTTAGATGGAATAGAGTTTTGGAGTTTTAACTCTATCGATACGGGACTGCCCCACACGTCCCTTCCAAGCAAAAGACGATAGACGTCCGAATGTCAGTTTGAAATTTCCTCCCCCTTTCGTTAAGTGTGATTGATGTCACATTTTGTCATGAGTGCTTGCTTTGCTTTCTTTGTTAGAATGGATCGCCCAGATGTGTTTGGGGAAGAGGGGAGTTTTCTTACAATTCGGACTATGCCAGCTGTCATTGTGGTTTTTTGGGAGAAAGTGAAATTCCCTTATCTTAGATAGAGGAGCTCGGACGTTCCCGTATTTTCTGGTCCCTTTATTTCAATGACCTTGGGAACCAGAGGGATAAATTCATCAGTTGCAGATGTTAAGAGATTTCAATTTATGAGTAGTTTTATCCGAATCTAATGTGCATAATTTGTAATTTAAATCGCTTTCATATTGAAATGTAATATGATAAACTATACCTTAAATTGATAAACCCTCAGACAATTTCTATGGAAAACATTCAAAATCATGACAAATAGTTAAGAGCTACATAAATATTCAAATCTAATTGAATTGAAGCGTTATACTTTAATTCTTGTGGCAGTTTTTGAAATGTTTGTAGCATTAAGACCTTGTTATTCTGTTTCATCTGACTTGATAAATTAAATACCATTTTGAAAATTTATCTTTGGCTATTGAGGCAGCAGCATAGCAATGGACAGAGGGCATATATATGCCCCAAAATGGTAATCTTAGGGAGCATAGTGAAAACAAAACAAGAATATATTTATTCGCCGATTACAAGGAGGATTAGCTAACAATGTCATAAATACCGTTTTTTCTTTACTAAATCACTGTACTGAGAATAAATCCAATAAGTTTTAAACTAAAATCAAATGATGAGGATGCTTACTATTTTGGATTAATAAACTATTTTTTTGTTCCATAAATAAGTTTGGAATTTACAATTATATGAGGTCTGGGTTATTAAATCTTGATCTCTTTAACTTCGTAATCATAAGAAAAAATGTTAATTTCTGAAATGAAAACTGGTTTTAAGATTGATATTATATCATCCAAGGAACAGAAATGGAATTTATTCTGTTTTTGCTACTTTTGCTTCACAATACAGAAGACATTAACCTTCAAAATACCTTTAATAAAGAGAATTTAGATTATATTTACAAAACATTTTAATACCATTAATGTAATTTCGACATTTAAAAATAATCATCGACAGTCAAACAAAATCTTGTGACTTGTACAATGACCATTTGGTACTTCCATATTCAAGTTGCATTTAAAACTTATTACAGTATACACTCCATTATCCGTGCGCGGATTATCCGGTTTGCGGATTATCCGTGCTCATTCCGGACTCACAAAAAAATTTAAAGAGAAACATTTTCACACTTATTATGCATGTAAAATCGATGTTGACGTTCGGTCGAGAGATTCATTCCATGAAACTAGTAAACCGTTTTTTTTCCTCCAAGTGCAATCTCTACTGGTTCAACCCTAATTTTCCGAGAAATGAATCATCCACTTCCTGCTAGCTCATTCTCGTACGAACACGCTTACCTGACACGTCATTTTTTAGCTTCTTCGTCTTCTTTTACTTTAGCACGTGTTCCTTTAGTTTTTGCTTCTTATTTATCGTCAGTTAGTAGCGTGAAATTTTCACTGGTGAAAATGAGTGGTGTGAAACGAAAACGAAACGTTTTAAATGTTAAACAAAAATTAGAAATCCTTCAAAAACTTGATAATGGAGAATCAGCTCGTACGGATGCAGAAGATGTACTAAATGAGGGAAATGCAATTTCTCATTCTGCTGCTCTACAATCTGTGGAAACTTTATCAGATTATATGGAACAAAGAGGATTTGATTACGGTGACATTACTGCGGTTCGTAAAATGTGTGTCGATATACGACGAGAGATGAACAAACAGCAGAAACAAA
>BGPR01021952.1:0-25895 GCA_013235015.1 Araneus ventricosus
AAAATTACGAGCAAATATACTAGGATGTCTCAAAATTACGAGCAAATCTACTGGGATGTCTCAAAATTACGAGCAAATCTACTAGGATGGCTCAAAACATAAGAGGACGAATATTTCCTCCATTCCTCGTCTATCAACGCACATTCCCAGAAAATTTCATAATCCATCAAAACCCACAACTTTCAAATCCCTCGTTATAACTTTTAATACACGGGCAACAATTCCCAAACTGCTCTCAAAAGTTCTCCAAAAACTAATGTTTTAAGAATGACTTCCATCTAATACCGCAGGAAGGATACAACGCCCCTGTTGACTTTGGTTTCCACAGCCGGGATAAGAAGTCTGCCCATTGTTGACAGAGGAGAGAAGGCATTATTGATCTTGGCGGGATTAACGGAATTTCCGGCTACTCCCTTTGGGCATGTCTCCCTGCTTGGCATGCACGCGGCCATCCATCAAGGGGGTTGTTTTTGCACCGTTTAAAAAGGCCATTTGTTACGCGGAACAACACTCCGTTTTAAACTGGAGCTGTATATAATTTAGGGCCGCTTTCCAGAGTCTGACTAATGGTTGATACTGAATAATTAATATCCAAACCGCGATGGCAGATACTTAGATGAATGATAGTTAAAGTGGGATATTAATTATCAAAATCGACAGGCACTGTTACCTTCTATAGAGAGGGTTGCCATAATTTCCAAGTATTGATAAAGGACGCTTGAGTACCAAATAAATAAATCGTGAAAAAGTGGGTGGGTAACAGTTTATTTTACTCTGATAAAAAATCAATAAAGTCAAAGCGATCTAATATCCTTGCCATTTGGAAATGGTCTTTTAATTTTTTAAAAAGACTTTTAGTATCATAGTGTGTTTTAGTGCTTTTGTGATTATGTGTTTTCGTTTTTAATTATTTATACGTTTGGAAAAGTTTTATGATTGTGTTCATAAAACTTTTCCAAAGTTCCTCTGTGTTCAACTTTTTGTTTTCTAGTGCATTTTTTTGGTGTTTACTCTTTGTGGCTTTTGTTTTTTGCGTGTTTATAGCACTCTGTAAATGGAGTTTTCTCTGTAATGTGCTTTTCTTTAAATAAATAAATAACATGAATACGTAGAATAATAAAAAAGATGCAAGGCTAATTAATCCTTTTTAGGCCAGCCATATTTTAAAGTTGATTTTACTTTCTTAAATATATAATTTTCTTCTTTCAAGGAATTTATAAAACTGGGCGCAAGTCATTTTAAAATCATAATGACAAACCAAAATTGCTTCATTTGTTTCCACTGACAACTGTTTCTTTCGTCCGACCATTGAGTTGACACCAGGGAAAATATTCTCTCGACATTTGAATTGTGGGCTGGAATGGCAAATACGTATTCGCATAGCTTTATTAGACATGACTTCTGATCAATATACTTTGTGTCTGCAAAGCAATTCAGCCATTTCCTCTTCCATACTCAAATTCATAGCTGCTTCGCAGTTTTAGTTGGTATTATTTTTCTCTAAATAATCTTTTATATATACGAACTGTTTGAATAGACTCTCAGTGTTGCCAATACGGGAGAAAAGTGAGACAAATAGTAGTGAAATACGGTGACAGTCCTGTATATGCGAGATGTATGGCAACCCTATTTATACATGCACTCTTGTATTGTATACATAAACGTAAAAGGAATAAGGAGTGTAAATATGTTAATCATTTCATATTTAATGTAGTGTGACAAAATTATCTTGTGGGTGTACGTGAATGCAATCCAATAAGCAGGATTTAAAAAAAAGAAAGCTCTTTATTTTACAAATAGGCTAGGAAAAGAAACGTAGCACAAGTATTAAAACAGCACTAGTAAAAATTAACAACAGAGATTGCCAATAAATCTCAACACAGCGCTCAAAGGTTTATTAGTTCACCAGCCCGCTTGCTGATCAAAATCCAACTGATTCATCGTGGCTTGAGAGCTTGCTTTTATACTTTGTCAACAGGAAGAGACGTAATCTCCAGAAAGTTCCTGAAGCCGGTAGAAATAGGTTGAAAGTTCGAGGTCCTTCTAGAAAATTTCTTTTGTCGCCAAAGTCGCCAACTTTGCCGCCAAGACGCCAAATTTGTCGCCAAGATCGCCAAGTTTGTCGCCAAGATTAGCATCTCAGCGACTTTTCATGAGAAACCTACGGTAGTGGTCTCCCACGACATTTTAGCGTACATATGGCGATATAAGGAGTCAATATATAGTATAATATGGCGAGTTTTATGTTTAGCTTTTTGAAGTCGCCAGGACAATCGAGTATGCATTTGGAACATCTTTCCTTAGATCGACTGCGTCCAAAATTTGATAAAGATCTACAATTTTGGTATAATACCACATTCCAAACTTCATTTGTCCAGCATGGTGTGTTTTTGAGTTTTCCAGTAGAACAGTATTCAACCAGTAGATTAAGTTAGTCAGAAATTTGACACAGATTCGCAATTATGCTGATAAAAACGTATACCAGATTTTGTTCTTGTGTTACCGTGTTCACATGACCACGGACGGACAGACAAAGAGACTCTTTGCATGATTTCTGCAACGAATGGAAACGAAGCAATTTTTAATGCACTTATTTTCTGAAATGGCTCTACCAAACTTTAAATTTATTCAAACTATTGGTAATAAATTTGAAAAAATTCACATTTATTCCACATCATGAAATCAACAAATTATTTTTAAGTCGTAAGAAGTTTATTTCAAATAAATATCCCATGCATTTATTCAGATTTATTAAAAAAACTAACCAAAGCACATTTCCGTAGAACTCACAAAAATCGACCCGCTCCTCCCAAATGCTAGATATCAAAAATCCTATCTCATCTTCTTTCGAATTCATATCAATGATGGAGACTATTTACTCTACCGACGTAAAAGATGTGTTTATTGGTTGATATATTCCGATGGAAATTGATTGGTTTTATTTTTGCCTTTATTTCCTGCACCTGCTTTGCCCACACTTGCTGTTATTTTATTTTAATCTTCGAAATGATTTGCTTTTTCCGCTCTATTACTGTCATTCCAAAGCATGAAATTGATTTCGCCATTTTGCTCTTTGCTATTTCCGTCAAATAGCTTTTTCAGGCACATAATGCATTTTCATCCAAATAAATTTCTATTTTCGCAGCAGAGGTAGAGGTACGCGTACCTCTTGGGGTACATTATGAATCACTTATGGGTGCGTTGAAAATAACAAGTACAATATAAATCCAATAAGCAAACTAAAATAATTATAGGAAAAATATCCCCCAACAACAACAACATTGATTGCCTCTGAGGATATGAAAACAATTGGAGATACATTTACGTAGGAATTAATCCACAGATAAAAGCAATTCGCCAATACAATCAGTTTATAATCATTGTCCTCCTTACATGCATTATTCCACCTTACTTTAGCGAATTTTATAAAAGTTAAAGTCTCCTGATGCTGCATCTAGTGTATGCTAATTGGGAATACTTGAATGATTGCATTTGAGATATTGGATTGAGACTTCGAATGCTTTTTTTTTATTTTAATCTTTGAAATCATTTTCTTTTCCGTTCCATTATTATTATTCCAAAGCATTAAATTGTTTTCGTCATTCTGCTCTTTCCTGTTTCTATGAAATAGTTTTTCCAGTGCATAATATATTCTTATATTAAGGTATCCGACTGGTTTAAAATCGTTCGTTTTTGATGAAATTATCAAAAAATGATTATGTCTTAATTTTGTAGCTTGTTTAACCAGCTTTCTAAAACTGTCTCACTTTTTACTCAACGTTAATTACAAATGGAGTTACAGCTGTTTTATTACCGAACTGTAAGCATTATTTTATGTTGCATGAAAACTTCAAGTGTGTTTTCTGATAAATGATATTTTTGAGGAAAACTGTCGACCGTAACAATGATTTCTCTAAACGTTATTCAAGTATTGATATGAAATTTTCTGAGATTGTTTTCTGTAATATGCTTGATGTTTTGCTCTAAAAACTAAGGTCAATTTTAAAATCAATTATTATTTTTAAGTGCTTAAATATAAACGAAAAGCAGTTTTGATGAAAAATTACCAGTTTAGTAACTATGTTCAGCTATATCTCAAAATTATTTTGAAGTATAAGAAATATTTTAGAGCGTAACACAGATAACCGTCATAAAAATGTACTCCTATAAGGATTTATGTATATTTAGAATATGATTTTGTCTATGGCTGTTAGCGTAAGGCAAATATTTTAGTGATTTTTCTTCAAATTTCTCATTTTTTTAAAAAAAATATTATTTTGAAAGCATAATTTTACAATATTTTCATAGTTTTAAAACATATGCAGTTGAAAAATAACATTAAATATATATATAAGTTATTTTTCAAAAAAAAAAAATGTCTCTGAACACGGTCGGATACCTTAATGAACTTCCATTTTCTAAGTAGAAGTAAGCGTATCCCTTGAGATACATTCTGAGTGTTTTCAAAAACCCTTTTTTAAGATTTATCTTATATCTCAATACTAAATTGCAACGTATTGGAATTATAAAGAAGTTAGTATTCAATCAATTACAGAAAATAAGCTCATGAAGAAAATAAAATCCAACATTAAGATAGCAAATAATTAAAAGACAGTATCGAAGAGTCGTCGCCCTTCATTCAACACGCCTACAATCGTTTCATGGGTTTTGGTGCATTCCACTTTTTTGGGTTTATTGATTAATCGTTCTCTAACGATGAATGCCTTTATAAAAATAGTTCTGAAAGAAATCAAGTCGAATTTTCTTTCCAATGAGTTATTGTTTTCCAAGAATCAGTGAGCTGAAATGTTCAAGCTAACAATGCACATCATCCACAGACTTTTTCATCAAAAGCACCATCATCTAAAGACTTCTTCCATGGATGAAATTGTTTCATCACTGATACTATGTGATCGATGTGTGACGTCATTGAATCAGGAGATTAATATCTTGTTTTAAAAAACTAAGTATACGGAGACTAATCCTACGAACAACTACTCCTTCTTTGTAAGTTTTTTCAAGAACTTCCTAAGCTCCTTTCCCAGCTTTCGTTTTTTAGCTTCGGCCACTACGACAGCGGCTTTAATGACGTATTATTTTTTCACTAAAGATTCATTGATCAAGTTGAAAATCAACTTTGTCACTTGTAATCCATTCGAGAGTGCAACGTAATCCAGCTCTCACAGAAAATTCTTCTAAGAAAATTTTCACGCATTGAAGTTTTGTCCTTTCAGATGTTCATTTTCCGATAGTCCATCGAAGATTTCTTAGTTTGGCACCAGTATTTTAACTCTTGTATGAATAAGGGGGGGGGGGCATCCGAAAGTGTCCTTCTCTCGAAAATTTCTTAATTTCCACATAAGGGTTTCATAAAATATTTTATAAATATTCGTTCACAAACTCGCTCAGATTAATTTAAGCTGAAAATTCAAGACGGTGTTTTAGAATTCATAGGGTAAATGTTAAGAGGGGGCAGAGCGCACTACAACATAAAATGTTACCTTCTCTTATACGAAGTACAGAAAAAAGTATCGTAATCGTCAAAAAAAATTCGCATCCCAAGATTTTAGCGAATCTCCACGCTTCAGACTTCCCTGAGTCCGAAAAGCACATTTTTGGAATTATGTCTGTCTGTCTGTCGGTCGGTCTGTGAACACGATGACTGAAAAACACAATGAGCTAAAGACATGAAATTTGATATGTAGTCTTTTCACCGAATTCTACCTAATTTTTTCTACCAAAGTTTGGAAGAAATCCATGCATGGGAAGTCTGTCTGTTTGTCAGTCTATGTCCACGTGAGCACGATAACTCAAAAACGCAAATAGCCAGATGGATTTTTTTTTATTTATTTAAGACTCACAGCGGCCCGGCCTACTCTAAAGGGTGTAAGGCTGAAAATAGGCCGACGGAGGAATAAAAAATTACAATAAATGACTCTAACATCACTAAAAACCCCCCTTAAATATTAAAACATTAAGAATATTAAAATACTAGAACAAACAATTAAAGCATCAAGGACACCAAAGCAACAAAAGATAACCACACAAAAGAAGACACACGCACAACACAAGACCCGTGCACTCAGAACAGAGAGACCTCATAGCACTTGTCAGATCTGGTAGAAGAAGCGACCTCGCTACAGCTGTATAGGCCGCTAGTTATTCTCGACATGATTAACCCTTTCCTGCACAAGGCATTAAATTTTTTTAAATATGATGAAAAAATATCATGAATGGGCTTAGTTTATTGTTTAGACATAGAATTTACAACAAAAACACCTCTTTCTGAGGAGCGGTCGTTGCCCCTCTTTGGGGACATCCCCTCATATGAGGACCCCTTTGGACACAGCCATCTTGATACGCTCAAAAATTAATGTTGTAGAGTAAATTTGCTAAAATTGTAAAGGTCAAGAACTCAAAAAAATTCCTATCGCCAAGTTAAGGAATTTGGGCATTTTAAATCTATAATTTTTTCCGAAACGAAAGCGAAATTACATTGTGCTGCCATCTACATTCTAAAAGGAAAACTATCGGCTGCCTTTTCCTGCAATTGTCCGGGTTTCAAATTGGAAACGGTTTTTTTTAGAAAATTTTTAAGTTGGTGTCCTCTTTTGCCACCACTGTGGCGGAAAAGGCTAAAGGATAAGATTACATTGGATTGGAATGCAGATGCTGCCTCAGCACTAGACTTGAGGCCGGTATCTTCGTGATAGTAAGATGGAAAAATGGGAAATCAGTAGCAAGAATTAGAGTATACATTGGAATTAAGAGTAAGAATATCTTGCTAAAAATTGAAGGGGGGGGGGAAAGTTGTTACAAAAAGCAAAATCTATGGCGAAAGATAACATGAGGTTAAGAAATTGCCAAGAATTATACTGAATTACTGTGTGTGGATGAGTAATTTAGTGGTTGATTGCTTACTAAAGAAGTGCACTGTAGTGAATCTAAGTAAACTCCAGAAAAAGAGAATACGAGCATTGGTGGAGAAAGAATAGTATTATCCTAGAGTATGTTTTAATTTTGACTAAGTAAAAAGTGGGTTGATAGAAAGGGCTATTGCTAATACAAAGGCATTCAAATGTAATGAAGTGCCTAAATTATTCGGATACTATTAAACTAAAATATAGATACTGGAATATAGGGGGATATTCTGGATTAAATAGTAATTTTACGCGATTATAACAAACAATTCTAATTAAAGCATGCAGAGTTACATATTAGAGAGAAATAACACCGCCCAACTACACAATAAAACTGACGATTACAAACCGTGGCGGGTACAGGCCTTTGCCATACCAGTTGATGACGTTCAGTCAGTCACCAGTTGATGATATAAATGCTGTTTGTACCGTTTCAGACGACATGTTAACTCTTTGAACCCGGCTAGAGTGAGAATTCAAGTACCTCAAAAACTGGAGTAAATTTTCATTCATGAAATCCTCCCTTTCTCTACAGAAATTCCAGGAGGACGACATCCTCAGTTGTGCGATCAATTGTCAACAAAGAAAGAAACTAATTTTCTCCCGTAAAATTCACACAGGCGCCCGAGTCCGGCCTGTGTCGAATGAGGCGGGATAGGGCTCAGAGGGTTAAAGAACACTTGGCTAGAATTAGAATACCGCTTTGGCATTCCCCGAGAAGCCAATGGGGCGCACATTGAAATCTACTGAAGCACGTGGTCTTACTTTATAGCAGTACTTGCAATGTATCCAAACAAACATATGTCTAAATATAATAGTTTTCGCTCAATAAATTTTTGTAATAAATCTTTGTGTCCACCCTATATATAAAATATTTTACCCTATCCGCAGAAAGCAAGTAACCCCAAATCCTTGGTCACTTTTCTTCACTGAACTATGAAAGCACAAAACACGGCATATGCAACACACGAGGAAAACTAGTAGGGCCGGATTAAGCCTTGTGGGGGCCTATAGGCATTTCGGGGCCCCCTAACCCAACTTTTAAAACCAGACATTTTTTTATTTCAATTTAATCTCTATATAGACTCCACATTATGATAAAGAGAAATAACAAAACATCTTTTGCGGGTCATCTTTTTTAAAAAATTGGTTTGTGTATCTCCAGCATAAAAAATTAAAAATTAAAAGTAATTTTAAATAAAATGTGTAAAAAATTACTAAATGTTTTAAACACAATTTAAATATTATAATACAAAGTTCACCGGGACTGTTGACTTGTGACACATTGATACACTAATAGATTCGAAAACATGAAAAATATCCCAAAATTAATGCTCTGAAATTTAAACGAAACTTGATTTTATTTCTGCAAGTTCTAGTATACAGCTTTTGTAAATCTAATGAAAGACCCTGAAAATAATTTAAATAAATAATAACCTCGGGGCCTCCAAAGTTACGGGGCCATAGGCAGTTGCCTACAATGCCTATTTGGTAATACAGCCCTGATAGCTAGAAGAGGACACTCCCACTGGTTTGTACCGGAAAGTATGGCGCATGTGCTACGTTGAAAAATACAAGAAAAAGGCATGAAAGTTTACCATTTCGGCAATGGTATGCGCAATTACCTAGATGCCACGTTTGGACGCGATGGATAGGCCACGGTGGACCTGTTAGTTGACAAACTCGATCCCCGAATTATCGAGCCTCGATTACTTCTTATGGGGACTCTCTTTTGCGAGACTCCAGCTCACTCTGTTGAGGACCTTGTCCCTTGAATGTCCGTTGTGGTTACAGATGAGCGAGAAATACTTGGCATTTTTAAATCTATACGCCAATCATTTCAGCGACATCCCCAAGCGTGTATTATTGTTGGTGGATGCAGTTTTGAGCAATTATTGTAATCTTTCATTTTACTTGTATTGACATTTTTATGCTGCATTGTATTACTCATATTGTGTTGTATTACACAATTTTTTGCATTTTATTACTTATATTGTATTGTATTACACAATTATTTGCATTGCATTACTTATATTGTATTGTATTACACAGTTATTTGCATTGTATTACTTATATTGTATTGTATTACACAATTATTTGCATTGTATTACTTATATTGTATTACACAATTATTTGTATTGTATTACTTATATTGTATTACACAATTATTTGTATTGTATTACTTATATTGTATTGTATTACACAATTATTTGCATTGTATTACTTATATTGTATTGTATTACACAATTATATGTATTGTATTACTTGTATTGTATTGCACAATTATATGCATTGTATTACTTATATTGTATTGTATTACACAATTATTTGTATTGTACTACTTATATTGTATTGTTTTGCACAATTATTTGTATTGTATTACTTATATTGTATTGTATTACACAATTATTTGTATTGTACTACTTATATTGCATTGTTTTACACAATTATATGCATTGTATTACTTATATTGTATTGTATTACACAATTATATGTATTGTATTGCACAATTATATGCATTGTATCACTTTATTGTATTACACAATTATATGTATTGTATTACTTGTATTGTATTGCACAATTATATGCATTGTATTACTTATATTGTATTGTATTACACAATTATTTGTATTGTATTACTTATATTGTATTGTTTTACGCAATTATTTGTATTGTATTGTAGGGGAGAGTGGGACACCTTGAACAGGTTTTAGATATTATTGCATGTGCACTCAAAACTAATGTAAAATATGAAAAAATTTATGTTCTAAAACAAACTTTATTATATCAGTAAATGAAAACTAGAACTACAATTAATTACTGCAGTAAGAAAATAGAGAAATCTAATTTTTTAAACATTTTATGAAATGGTTCAATGTGCCCCTTTGGGTGGGGTACTTTGAACCTCCAGGAGGGGCAGGTTGAACCCATGTGAAATATCACTATAAACTAACAAAAGTGATAAATATCTTTTTACTGACCACTTACGATTAACAATAGACACTTCCACTGAACACTGGACACTTAGGAACACATATACTGACAATTATAATGATTAATGTCAACACTGAAATGCAACATCGATCGAACCCTCCTAGTGGAAGCAGTTGTCGTTGGTTTCCGAAGGCACATCACAATGTTATTTCTGCTTATGTAACTTTTATCTTCTACGTCTGGTTTAAAAAATCATCTAGTCAGTTTAGATTGTCTATAAAAATCAACTTCATATGTATCAACTTCGTCATCTTCTCTTATAGATTAATTATTTTTCCAACATAATAATGAGTTTTCTGTTTAGAATCCAAAGTTTATTTATTCTTGATTAATTAATATAAAAGTCCCTTGTATCAATAAAAGCAAAGTTAATGACGAAAAAATAGTTTATTATTTTTTTATTCTAATTGAAACACTAGCCTACTCTTACACATTTAATAATGAAAAATGAATAACATTTTTAAACTTTGTGTAAACATCATATTTATTTGAGCATTTTTTTTTATTTTTGGTTTGTTATTTAAATTAAAAATTTAAATTTATCTAAATTAAACTGACTTAAAATTTATTTTTTTTATATTTCAATTCATTATTATTGTTTTTATTTGATATTTAAATCAAATAGGCTATATATATGTCTGTCTTAAAATGTAAAATTCATAAATCAAATAAATAAATAAATATTATTATCTTCCATACATTAAACAAAACATAGCTTTACTAATGGGCAGGTTGAACATAGGTTCTAACTGCCCCGTTTTTCGTGGTTCAATGTGCCCCATTCGCCGCCATTTTAAAATATTTACTTTCACACAGTTATGGTGCAACACTTACATTTAAAACTATGATACAAATCATCATCTGGGACATTACAATCTGTTCAGTAAAAGAAACTAATTAAAAGCGCATTCATCAAAGTGAAAATAAACTGTTATTTTACCTGTAAAATTTTACTCTCATGTGTGGATTTTAAACACAACCTTCTACAATGGCAGCAAGCAAGGGAAATAACCAATGTTTTGCATGAATCATCTATTTAGTTCTAGTTGATAGTACTGTGGTAATATCTAGTGTGAGGAAATAAAAATAAAAGAATAAATGCCGATGGTTCAAGGTGCCCCACTCTCCCCTACTGTATTATATAGTTCGTTTTAATATTTCGAGAGTAGCACTTTTGGACGATTTTACATCGGAAAGGGGTAAGATCAGGCAATGAGTAAGATGAGCGCATTTCCAGAGTTATTTGTTAGGTCACGCTAAGTAAAATGTAAACATCTCCCCTTCCATTCTTCACTTTCCCCCTATTTTGTTGAAGATAACTCCGAATGGCGCATGCGCAAAAGCGCGGAGGGTTTCGGAATCCGAGAACATACTATACAATTATTTGTATTGTATCGCTTATATTGTATTGTACAGTATTATACAATTATTTGTATTGAAAGTTTTCTTCCCGACGACTCGTCACAAGCTTTACACTCTTTGTTTAAGCTTGATTGGCACGGGGGAAAAACGTGGTTTTAAAGAAGCGCACTCATGGGTAAATGAATGAAACTTTGTTTTACAGAAACTTTTGTAAATCATGCTGTAAAGTAAACCTCCTTTCGTATCTATTTCTTGCGTTTATGCTTCAACGCGTCACTTTCATCTATGCTAAAAATATCTTCTATAGAGTGCTGCATCACCCCTTAAAGTTTGTCCCTCGAATTCTGAAGCACTCTGTATAATGTTACAAACATGGAAAGTCGCTTCCCATTAATGTGAGTCTTATGGTTGGGAAGAGAGTTTTACAGGGATAGGTATGGGATGGCTAGCAGCAACTAGTCTGGTTCCCCGACCTTGGCGACCATCTTGGCGACTTAACGATAAATTTGGCGACGAAATATGGGATCTCAAAGGTGCTGGAATCTTCTCGATATTTCTATTAGGAGAGAAGATACACCACGAATGAGCTAGACCCTTCCATGTGACGTCACGGTCTGCCGGGGAAAACTATATAAGGAGAGCGCTTAGACGACGGAGGTTGTTGTTGGTCGACTGGGATCGCCTTGGAGCGCGAACGTCTTTGGAGTTCTATCCGCTGTGCGAGCTAGTAAGCTGTTAGACGCCGAGCGGTAGGTGTGTTGATCCATTGGGAACGACTTGAGAGCTTCGTTCGCAGTGCGAGCTTGGAAGCTGGTGAGCTGAGCGCTATTGAAAGTGCAGTTATTGTCGTTACTAGTTATTTGCTGACTGTTTGTGTTGTTAGATAACAAAGTGCTGAACTGTTATGACCTGTGAATTGTTGTCTGTTTAAATTGGTAATCTGTGCAAGAACTATTGTTTCCTGTACCTGTGCTACGTGTTTTCCTGCATATTTGTGAATAAACCTTCATTCTCCATTATCCTGCGTGTTGGACTGTTTACACCATACACCCACGGAAAGACTTTTTGCAACAATAAATATAAAGGGTGAAATATATATAGAATGGAGACGATTCATTTTGGAACCCATTTGCGCATCTAGCAGGAAGGAAACGGAAATCACATTCGGAGAACATCACAAGACACAATAACCAGCAGTTAGATGTTAGATGTCAAACGCAGTTGTGTTTGGCATACGAAAAAGAGATTCCTAGAATTGCCCCCATCGCGAAATTTAATATTTAGCAATTCTGATGGTTAAATGAACAGTGTTGCAGATCTCACACATATTAACAAGGACGGCGACAAGATTTAGCTGCTCGTGTAGGTAAAATGACATGGCACTGCAGCGTCCTATCACATAACTTCCAGAACACGTTAGCAGAAATGTAAAGAATTAAAGAATTGTTGTTTTAATTGCCTTATTTTTTTCTCGTGAAAATAAAATAAACATATAAATACCAACATATATGTTTCTGAAATGTATTTTCAAAAAATACATATTTTACATTTTTCCTTATTTTGAATAGCTGTCTTGCAACAACTGTATATTTTTTTTTATAAGCATGATACTGCGCATTCTTTGAGAAAGACATAAGCCTTATTCCCATGATTTTACGTCTAAAGTTTCTGCTCTCTATTCCCCATAAGTCTTCGACAGTTATCCGCTCTAACGTGTATTTTACTATTTCTCTTCAGCATGAAAAATGCTTTACGCTGAAATATTTTATACAATGACTGACATTGCAGAAATTCCTTAAAAACAGCCGAAGCGTGGAGAATAAAAATATTATTTGTTTTTCTTTCGAACTGGCTCTTGTAAAAAACTTTAAAAAGGAAGGAAGATATTGTGATAATTATAATTTCTTGCCAAAGAATGGTACTTTATTTAGAAAATAAAGCAAGTATAGTTTTCGATTTAATAAATAAGTGAAACAGTTAAGGTTTATAATATACTAGCAGTACGCGCACGGCGTTGCCCGTGGAATCAGGACTTCAACAAAATGGGAAAATAGACTGCCCACCAATGACACGAAAAAGGTTTTGAAAACAATATCAAAACAAAAGATACACATCGGATTGTGGAAATGCATGCTGGGAATCAAAGCATATGACGTCACCTGCCGCGAGGAAGGTCACTCGTCCGGAGAAACTCTCGCTGTTAAATCTCGCTAGCAAAAAAACTGATTGAACTGATCAGGGAAAAATTAATTAAAAAACAAACGAAAAAAAGATATTTTAACCGTTCTTGTTTTAAATCCGACAGAAACGTTCCAGTTATAAGCTGAAAAAATAAAAATTATAGAGATGTTAGAACGTCAGATGCGATAATTTGAAGAAATCTTGATTAAAAATTACCATGAAAGTGACTATTTTTCAAAAATTTCTCAAAATTCAGTAAATTACGTTAGACGTACAAAACAAACTTCATTAGAACGGAAATCGTTTGTTCTTTCCGATGGCGTAATTTTTTTCGTACAATTATTAGAAGCCATGCTATTGAGAAATCAGTGCGAAAAATCACCAAAACAACACAAAATATTAAATAAAAAATGTCTAGATTAAATTTTAAAATTCCGGCTTCGAGGTGCATTCAGTCACCATTACCACTACCTGTGTGCCAAATTTCATGTCTGTAAATGCGATAGATTCGTCTGGATATCACAGACACACGCACACAAACATTGTCTTTTACATGCATAGATAATTGTTTAACCTTCGCGCATATTACGATAGTCCTATAGATGTGTATTAGGATGCTCGCGTATTCTAAAAATTATAAAGGACACACCAGCGATGATTGTTTTTAGCGGAGCTCACGAACTCAATGGCTCACAATTTCCGAAACATGATAAGTGCATCTATAACCCTGGCTGAAAAATGAGTTTAACCTAATTAAATTAAGGTTACCTGAAAAAGATTTGTATTATTGCTGAAAGGGAATTTATTAGTGATTAGGTCCAATAATATGCCTCATTTATTCGTCTTCATTCATTTCAGTCATTCAACTTGGCATTCACACATGCATACACAGGATATGGGAAAGAAGATAAATACATAAAAAATAAAGTTTTAAGATGAACATTAACTATGAGTTTAAAATTAGGTGAGTTAAGTTAGAGAATTGGTATACCCGTTACCTGATTTTGGTCATTATAAAGGAAGCTTTCTAATCGTAGAAGTATTTGACGTCAAGATCTTGATCATTTTCGATGTTTTAAAACTCCCCGATTTTAAAAAAATGGAATAATGTCTGCCCATGTGAATGTGCACACGATACCTCAAAAAACGCAACGATCTTGACGGAGAAAATTTGTGGATCTGTATATATGTTGCGGTCAATGTGGATAATCGGTTATTATATATAATTACCAGATTTTTAATCGGTTATTATACATAATCACCGCGGTAATTACACATAATAACCGCTGAAATTATGTATAATAACCGAATATCCACATTGAACGTAACATATACATTGGATCAACGGTAAGAGGTCACTTTCCTTAACATAATGTTTAAACAACAAATGAATAAAACTGGATTTTATTCACTATATTATGAAACTATAAGTGTCATATAAGCGAGGTAGTTGCAGAGTAAAGAAATGAAGATAAGATGTTTTAGTGAACACTGAGTTTTCTTCTGTCCTTTAGCTGAACAGAAGAAATACGATTATTTTTGCTAAATGAGATAATTTTTTTTTGTGATAATGACTTTCATTAGTAAATTGCTGATACTTTCGACCGAGGTTTCCACGTTTCAACCAGGGACGAATCGGGGGAGAGGGTGCTATGGGGATGCAGCCCCCGATGTAAACCAGAATCCTTGATTTTATTTAAAATCACTACAGCTATTTGTTCTTAATCCCCCCTTTTTTAAAATCATAACATTGATTCTTAGCTGGACAGGCTCGAAAATTTTCCCACTTTTTTAGTCATTCCACTCGTACTTGTAGCGTTGACGCGGTCGAAAACATTTTTTGCTTAGTTATTTCAATGTGTTTTTTATTAAATTGTCGAAAGTATTGTAGTGCTCTTCACGATTCTTATTGTCAGGTGAGTAAAGCCTGTAGAGTTTAAGTGTTTTGGTTTACATAAGCCATGAGGTTTGAGATCCGTCATGACGATACAAAATTTCTTATGACCAGAGCCAGACACAAACCCTGGATTCGCCATTGGTTTTTACAACTCACTGACGGATTTATTCTCGACCTCTATGACCACAGAAGAGTAAATCAATAATTATTCAAGTCAAAGTACTGCAGGATTTATTTGCATCCGTTCATTCCAATGCATTTTTTTGGATTCTGTTAATTTGCACGTAATGCATTAACACCTTAGCTTTTATATTTGTGCAATACTTACACAAACATTTGACACTGATGTCAAATTCAATGATGATTCGCTGCAACTCATTCTACTGCCTTGCTTCAATACAATTTTAACCCAGGTAGTTTATACCTTGATGACTGCCTTTTCTGAAGTAGAGCCGAACATGTTTCTTTCAAGATCTACTTCAATTCAATAGACAGATACGAAGAAAAATCTTCTTTTTCTAATACATTTCCATATTCTTTATACATTTTTGGTCATTCTCAAATGAAAATATAAATCCATAAATTATAAAAAAAATAATTAAGCTACACCAGCATAAAACAGCCGCATTTTCATTACAAGTAGAAAAGTCGAAATGAATCATTTTAGGCAGATAGCCAAACCTGCATCAGAGTCTTTACAGCAATTAAATTTTGTAGAATTAATTACTAAACTGAAAGCAAACTTTAATTCAGACGAAAGATAATGAACAAATTTTATGAAAAGAAAACAAGCATGACATACGCAAGCTAAGAAGATGAATTTTAAACAATAATCATTAGTTAGAAGCACAAGTCTCTTCAAATACCATTGTTTTAAGTATCCAACAGTGCGAAAAACTAATATTAATTCGATAAGGAAGTACTCCACTTTTGAGGGTCTTTTTTGTTTCCAAGTGTATAATCATTAATCTTTTTCTTTACCAGAAGTTTTCAAGTGTGAAATTGTGAACTTTTTGTATTACGAAGAAGATATAATTATTAGTTCTAGAACACAATTAGCTTCTCGATTCAATTTAACAACATTTTTATTTATTTTCTTAAAATCATATATGAAGTTTTCTGTTTTTGCGCCAGTGAATTAAGAGTTTGACAAGAATACCAGTGTTAATTTTTATCCTTCATACAACTGATAATTATTTCTTTCGCCTTTGATTACCTGGTCTTAATGCGCTTGGGGATTCCTAACACCAAACTGCATTTACATTGCAGATAAAAATGTATTTCTTAAGTTTTCATTACGCAAGGAGCAAAATACGTAATAAATTTTTTTTGTTAAATTTAATGTAACTAAATCGGAATATCATCCTCATTTTTTCCATTTAATGATAAACTTTTACTGACAATATTTTAAATTTAATCAAAAAACTTTTAATTAATAATAGGAATGAATTGTGGTGTTAAAGTAGAATTAAATATAAACTTCACGGGTTCGAATTTATTCTTTCGAATTTCATGTGTACTACTTCCTCAATAGAATGTTCGAACACTGCGGTCAAAATGATTTTTGTTAGGTACCTTTACCTTTACCATTGACAGTTTGTCACTGTTATTTTCTGATTACTCCCGACTGTAACTTCAGAAAATATTATCCTATTATCCAAACCCCCTCCTCATTTTTCTAGCATTTGTAATAAAAATATATTTTCAATGATTAGAGTTTGATTGGCATACTATTTTCTTTGTTTCCAAAATTTAAAAAAAAAGCTATATCCACGATAGCATGCACATAAACAAATGTCTTTAAAATAAATTAAATAAAACTTTGTATGATACTTTTTATTTAACCCCTTAACCTACAACAACGTGTCTGACACGTATATCGAAAATTACAGTTTTTGCTATTTAACTCTTTGAGGCGCAAGGCAGTAAATTTTTTGAAATATGATGAAAAAAAAATCATTTAGTTTATTGTCTAGACATAGAATTTACAATTTTTTTTTTAAAACTTCATTCCGAATCTTCTTGCTTCGTTCCCCTTTGGGGTCACCCCCACCTCATATGAGAACCCCCTTAGATACAGCCGCCTTGATACACTCAAAAAATATTGTTGAATCTTACAGAAAATCATAAATTAAAACTTCAAGAATATTGGAGGAAAAATTTAGAGTTAATTTGCTAAAATTGTAAACGTTTCTGATTGTAAACTGAAAACATTTCTTATCTCTGAGTTAAGGAATTTTCCCAAACTTTATCTCTAATAATTCCTGTTCCGAAACGAAATTTCATAAGGCTGCCATATACATTCTACAAGGAGTACTGTTAGCTCTATCCAAACCTATTATTTTCCATGTATAGTTGAATTTAACGGCTGAGAAGCGAGTGAAATTATGTGTGCCATCAGCTGGCACACTGCGCCCGCAAAGGTCCGTAATTAAGACAACGTAACAATCAATTTTAAATACAAAAATCACTTGGACATGCTTAAACGTCTCAAGTGTCCTTTACCATCTTAAACATAACATAACACGACTCCATGCCCCTGCAACTATAACCATATGGTTATTTAAGCAGTGACTCGGCCATGAAGTGGAAGAAAAATCACAACACCCGAGGGGGTGACCTCTCCTAAAACTTGATAATTCTCAATACCGCTGCCTAATTAAAAACGCAACAAGTCTACAAATATTTACAGGAGCATTAGGAAGGATTGATATTTTGCTATACATTATAAAAATATTTTGGAAACAGATTGAAATAATAAAAAATATCCCAATTGGGTGGTGCCACCTAATTAGGAGTTTGCAGTCGCTCTTGTAACGTTAACCATAACTGACTTCAGAGGCAGCGCCCTCTGAACCTCGAGTATTGAGACCAAGCGATGGAGCGCGCTGCGTCCCATGTTAACGTCATTCTTCTTTAACTTTGTTCCATTTCTGGAATTATTTGTGTAAACTGTCAGTGTGTAACGTAAACTTTAAATAAATAACTGTTACACAAATTTGGACTATTTACTTCACCTATAAACGACCCCCCACAAGATTAAATAAATTCGTAGGGCAAGGGGTTAAAGTGACTGGCAATACTTATGCTAGAATTCTTACAGAATAGGGTCTTCATTTGTGTCACAGAATTAGTGAAAAATATCGAGCATGTATTCAGGATCAGTGCGTCTTCTCGTTGGCGGATTTCGTCCAAAATCTGACACAGATGAACTATTTTGGTGTCAGGATCACGTGCCAAATTTCATCCATCTAGTTTGATGCACTTTTCAGTTATCGTGTTCAAATGCACATGGATGGTGGGACAGACAGACATACTTCCCTTCGACTGATTCAGCCCCAAAATGTCAAGTCGCACAGAGACGATGCCACAAAGCGAATTTCATTCATGCAGTCCGCTCCATTTTCGAGTTATTGTTTTCGCAGACAGACATCGTTCCAATTTTTGTCTGGACACAGGGAGATCCAAAACGTGGAGATTCATCAAAATTTCTATGTCGAATCTTCTTACGATACCAATAATTTTTTTTGTATACTTTGTATGCGAGAAAGTAACCAGGAAAAACTGGATCTACCCCCGACCTGCCGTAGCATCCGGGTCATCTGAAAGACAGCCGCTGCAATAGATCGAGTACTGAGGCCGGAATCTTAATTGCCTATCACCAGGCCACGGCCCGACCTCTCCCGAAGGAGGCACGTACTATCACTGGAGAAGGGATCCATTACTATGCTACGCAAGAAAGTAAAAAATTAATAATACAAATTATAAAACTTATTATTTACTAGAAACACCGAACGAAAATAAGTATTCGCAGATTGCAAAAAATGGATAAAATTTCAACTGGTTTAATCCTGTATTTACCGAATTAATTTACCAGACACTTTTCAATTTTATTTTGGCATCATTAGATGAGTATTGATGCAGAATAATCCCAGGAAAGTGGGTACAATTTTTTTTAATTAAATAAAATAGATTAATTAAAATAGATCAACTAATTTAATTGATAATTAAAAATTAAATTCCTGCCTTCAGATGCCATGTTCTGCTTGCTGTCGAAGCTATATTGTTCGTGTTCTTGCGAATACTGTCAGAAAAAACGGGCAAATTACGAAGTTGTCACCGCGGTTGAAGTAGTACAGTGTGTCCGAGAATTGTGACACACATTTCAAAAATTAATAAAAAATACCGTAATAATGTTACAACTATGTTTTTTTAAATGAAAAAGTTTTTTCAGATACGAAACGCGGCGTTCTAAATTTGCTAGAGCGAGAGAATTTCGTACGCAATGGCTACCGATTGGCAGAAGCCGACGCTCGCTTTCTGGTTTCCTTTTATAGTTTCTTTTGAATATCTAAAAAAGAAAACAGTTTTTACACTACATGTGAATTAACAAATTAAAGAGCGTGAAATTCCCCACAAATACATGCTTTTATTTCTTTTTCAATAATTTACGGCAACCTAGATAACTGTAACGGCGCGTTTCCTATCTGAAAAAAATAAACTTTTTGAAATGCGCTCTCATTTAAAAAAACCGTAATTGTAACAGTATTAGGTTTTTTTAAATTAATTTTTGAAATGTGTCCCACAATTCTCTGACACCCAGTTCTTTTAAGCACCGTTGGGAAATAGAGGGTTAAGCAGATTTCAAGTTATCGTGAACCCAACATGAATCTAGATGTACAAGTACTTTGGCTATGAAGTTGATATCATACTGCGCACACAATGAAAACCCATAATTCGTACAGGGAATACATTCTCAGTCAACAAACAACTATTTATCGCCACTAAGCAATCTACAACAGAATATACAAATAAAATTAATTCACACAATCAAGGTGATTGCTAATCTAAACCACCCGGAATGAAATTCACGAGAAATAACTACCATTAACTGCAAACAACTGTACAATATATTTAAGCCAATTAAGTGAAACATCAGCCCCATAAAAACAAGAACCCGATCGAAAGCAAAAGCTACCCCAAAATTCCCGAGAAACCGAAATGTTCTCTCCCATTACAAAACACAGCAGGAAATTAAACTGTAAAATGAACCGGAATCCATTCATTATGTTTAAAAGGCATGTTTCCTCATAATTAGATCACTCATTAACTAAATGAAGGGGCCCTTGGAAGAGTTTTCAATGTAATTAACTTCGTAATTATGGCGGATTTCTTTTGTTGCTCGCCTCCGCGTCCTATTATCGCAGGCGATTGAAGCTCCGAGACAAGCAAAAATCTATGAAATGGAGCGTGCGGAACTCTTTCAGAGAATGGAACCGAGCTCTCTCTCTAAAAAATGGCTTCCAGAGATGAGATAGAGGAGACTGCTGCACAGTGATTAATGTCCTGCAGGTAAATGACTCAATGGCACAGAAAAATGACTGAGCTGGAGTATTGTTGGGATGAGACGATAACGCAGACGATAACCGAGCGAAGTTTCTGAAGCTACAACTTAATGCATTACTAAACATTCAAACAGGAAAATAAAAGATTTAGATAATTGCAAATTGCATAATAGCTTGATAATCCTTATATATCTAGTGTTAGAGAATTCCAGTTTGGCAAATTCAACTCGCGCTCGGGGAGAAATCGATTGAATTCGCTTTGAAATATTTTTTTAAAAATGAATGAGTTTACTTCGTGTCTTTTTTTTTCTTTTTCTTACGCGATGCCAATTTTTTGAGATGGATCTCGTCATTTCGAAGCGAGGGTAGATGACGAGGACGATACCTGAGCTGGTATCCCAACAAACTTCCACACCAGTGGGAGAGCGTTTGACGCCCCAATTCTTTTTCACTAGCGATGAATGAAATAATTACTGTTATACAATGATTATATTCTTCGTGTAATTGTGTCTCGGGGCTTATTGTTGATTGTTATTGTTTTTAGTACGCTATTAAATCGAGATCTTTTAATTTTTCATTTTATTAATCTATCTGTTTTCTACCATTTAGTACACTATTAACACATCCTTTTGTGGGATTGCCTGCAGTAGGACTGTGATTTACGTTACCCACAAACACAGTGTTAAAGAGTGTTCTTTCAGTTTTTCATTTAATTAATTAACTATTTTCGACTTTTTAGTGCACTATTAAAGAGTGTTCTTTCAGTTTTTCATTTTATTAATTAATTGCTTTCGACTTTTTAGTGCACTATTAAAGAGTGTTCTTTCAGTTTTTCATTTAATTAAATAACTATTTTTTACTTTTTAGTACACTATTAAAGCGTGTTCGCGTGTCCTTCAATTTTTCATTTTATTAATTAACTGCTTTCGACTTTTTAGTGCACTGTTAAAGAGTGTTCTTTCAGTTTTTCATTTAATTAAATAACTATTTTCGACTTTTCAGTTCACTATCAAAGAGTATTCTTTCAGTTTTTCTCTTAATTAATTAACTGCTTTCGACTTTTTAGTGCACTGTTAAAGAGTGTTCTTTCAGTTTTTCATTTAATTAATAGTGCACTAGAAAGTCGAAAGCAGTTAATTAATTAAGAGAAAAACTGAAAGAATACTCTTCGATAGTGAACTGAAAAGTCGAAAATAGTTAATTAATTAAATGAAAAACTGAAAGAACACTCTTTAATAGTGCACTAAAAAGTCGAAAATAGTTAATTAAAGAGTGTTCTTTCAGTTTTTCATTTAATTAATTAACGATTTTCGACTTTTCAGTTCACTATTAAAGCGTGTTCCTTCAATTTTTCATTTTATTAAATAACTATTATTTACTTATTAATCTAGAATATATTGCGTAATTCGGTATTATAATTTTCATAGAATCATGTAATAATTTTTTTTAAAAAATTACTACTTGACGACGTTTCTCATAAGCAGCCAAGATATAATAATAATTTATCGATTAATTCTAAATTAAGTTTTAAAAAACTTCAAAATATCGTAGTGTCAACCAGAACACTCAACCGTACAAAATTTCAGAATTCTAGCACAACAGGAAGAGAGAGATGAATCGATCCCAAAATTAAATCTTCACAAACACGAAAAAAGTTGACTAAAAGCATGCAAAAATCCAGAAATTGATACGCATATTTAATGATTCGCACTACCGTTTAGTGTTCCATTATCTGTCACAGCATTATTTGATCGGATAAACAACAGAACAAGATAATTCATTCACAAGTGACGCCATCATCGTATCAGATTTAATATACAAGGCCATGCTAGAGGGAATATATAAACGTATAATATAAAATATGAAGGATAAATGAATTCACGTAATAATAATAATGGATCCCAAAAATACAGAATACAAATTCGAAATATCAAGCGGTGAAACGAAAATAAAATTTATTCACTACACATACAAAATATATATAGAGAGATAGTACAGAAACAGTTTATTCAAGTTATTCGGAAAGCTCCCTTCCAAAACATATATGGTATTGCCTCAAACGCAAACAAACTTTCCTTCTTCAAGTCTTCAACTCGAAAAGCCCAAATCTTTTACCTCTACTTTTATTTTCTTTCAAAAAAACTCTACACTTTTTCGATAAAACCCTAACCACGTTTTTATTAAACCTCCCCTTTCCAGCAACGTTATGTATGTGGTTGGAGAAACATCAAATCCCCCCCTTTCAAAAATATACCCCACCACCACCCTCACAAAACGTCTCCCACGAACGAAGCAGCCATTTCCGAGAAGAGTTGAGTTGCATCTTAATCCGATACAGGTGGACGTAAAATAACGTCGTAAAAGCCAGATCCCCCAGTTAATCCGCTTACACTTCCATTTGGGGCGCGCAGGAAGCAGGGCTGAAGGATCGTTACGCCCCTGATTGAAATTCATGGTCACCAGAGGAAGCCCATCGCATTCTGTCGCATTTGCAGAATTGTTGGCTCCGGAGATAATACGATGTTTCCCCCATCCAAAGCTTTAAGTTTTCCAACCTCAAATTATTTTGGAAGACTTAGAGAGACCCCGTGATCTCAATATTCATTTAAATTTAGTGGCTCAATGGGAGAGGATGGCAATACGTTTGTTTAAATACTTATCAGCCTTTGATGGAATTATTAATGAATAATGGCAGTTTAGTTTTGCAATTAAGTTATTCAAATGTGTTACGTAAACGATAGATTAACAATATTGTTACAAACATGGAAAGTCGCTTCCCAGCAATGTGAGTCTTATGGTTGGGAAGAGAGTTTTACAGGGATAAGTATGGGATGACTAGCGCAGCCACGTCTGGACCCCTGACCTTCGCGACAAATTTGGCGACGAAATATGGGATCTCAAAGGTGCTGGAATCTTCTCGATATTTCCATTAGGAGAGAAGATACGCTTGAATGCACTAGAAGATTCCATGTGACGTCACGGCCTGCCGCGGTAGACTATATAAGGAGAGCTCTGGGATGACGGGGTGTCTTGATCGACTGGGATCGCCTTGGAGCGCGAACGTCTTTGGAGTTCTATCCGCTGTGAGAGCTGAGCGCTATTGAAAGTGCAGTTATTGTCTACTAGTTATTAGTTATTTGCTGACTGTTTGTGTTGTTAGATAACAAAGTGCTGAACGGTTATTACCTGCGAATTGTTGTCTGTTTACGTTGGTAATCTGTGAAAGAACTATTGTTTCCTGTACCTGTGCTACGTGTTTTCCTGCATATTTGTGAATAAACCTTCATTCTCCATTATCCTGCGTGTTGGACTGTTTACACCGTACACCCACGGTAAGATTTTGTGCAACAATATAGAAACCTTGTGGGTGATCGGTTAATCCATTAAGAGACAATGCTCGGTTAACCAATCGTTGGCTTACTGTTGACTTTTGCGAAGATCTGATTAATGGGTTCTGAGGAACCAAAGAAATAAATTTAAAAAGTATAATTTTTTTACTATGTTCATTTATATACAGGGTGTGCAATCTTATCGTGGCCCAATAGCTAATTTCTAAACGGTTAGAGATAGGTGTATAGCTCGAATTGGAAAAATGCTTTAAATGAAGGGAAGAATTATATTTTATGCTTTTTGAGTCAATGAATATATTTCTGAAAAAGCTAAGAATTCTAATTTTTTATACTGTCCCCCGTGCCTCTTAGTCATGTTTAGTAAAATATTCCTCACACACAAACATTTTAAACAAAAAAAATTCCAATCTTTTGCGACTAAAACTGACCGACTTACGGATCTTAAATTTTATAATTTTTAACCAATCAGCGGCCTCGTCGATCAAGTGCTGCTCGTTGATTGGTGGATCGTCTTCGAGGCGGCTGTTGAAATGGTGTAAAGTGTTCTAAGTCAGCGATATTAATTTAAAGCATTTTTTCGATTTGAACTATATGTCTATCTCTAACGATTTAGAAATGAGCTGTTGAGCCACGACACGAGTGGACACCCTGTATAATACAGATTTCTAGCTTGATTTCTAATTTCAGCCCAATTCTTTATATTCCACTCTTTATAACATTTATTTATTTAAAGAAAAGCACACTACAGAGAAAACTCCATTTACAGAGTGCTATAAACACACAACAGACACACAAAGAACAAAAGTCATCAAGAGTGAACAAAAAATGCACTAGAAAACGAAAAGTTGAACACAGAGAGATAACCCCCGTAATAATGTCAGTTATTACAAACACCTTTGTTTATCTTAATTTGTTTCATGTTTGTAAACTAGGAATTTTGTAATCGATTGTATACTCACTTTCTGATACGTTAGAGTTTTAAACACTTATGCGTTTTCGATGACAATGCATTATTTTAATATTTTCATTATCTACTTAACAGTTAATAGATTCATTTAATTAAAGTCGCTTCCATTTGAGTGATGCCACATGGTAGTGAATTTGAGATAAAAATTCTATAATATTTATAATAATTAATTGTGAATTAAAAACTAAAACGTAGACAATCCTCAAAATTAAAAAGGGCTGTTTTAGGATGGAACTCGCTATTATGAACCGTGGTCAGATGATGAGGACGCACCTCCCTCTCCAAACTTCCACACCACACCAGCAAAAGGAAGCTTGACCCTCGACAAATTCTACTTGTACCAAGCCCCATAAATGAGGCGGGTATTGAACCCACAGCCTTCCGGTCGGTCCTGAAACCGAGATTCTTCCACGAGACGTCATAGAGCGCAAAATGATTGCATATGTATTTGCCAGAATCTCGTCCCCGAAAATGATCATAAAAGTTCACATTCCTTACTTTCGATTCTGTTTCTCCTTCCGATTTCTGTTTCCATCTACTCGCCTGGCGAGCTCGCTGATGCTCCAGACAACCCTTTTCTATCCTACTTTCCCTTTCTCATGTCTCCTGAGGTGTCAGCAACAGCAAGATACAGTTCGAAAAAATTTACACACAGTTTCGTTATTTGTGTTTGCTTTGTGAGGTGTTCGTCATGTCAGTATTGTTTCGTTGTCAAAACATAAAAGTTTAACCAGAAATCATTTCTTATCCCAATTGTTCGTTAACAAATTATCCGTTGTTATGATGTATCTGATGCACAACTATCATACTATACGAAGTATGTAAATAACACTCTTTCGTAAATAACAATCTTTGTGCGAATTGTTCATTAACCGATCA
>BGPR01021953.1:0-22558 GCA_013235015.1 Araneus ventricosus
GTGAAATAATGACCGTATTGAAAATATGGGAAATAAACTTACGCAAGTTATTTTCATGTAACCCATATTACAAGACGGATTTCTTATCCTGTGGAAATCGAGGTAGCCGTACTCGGAGGGTTAAAGCAATGACGTTTCCTTTTGCTACTGCTATATTCAGATAATATAATATTTTGAGGAATGTTTGTGACCCAGAGAGCAACTAAGTATGTAAGACAAACAGTGCTTCAATAAAAGATGTTCTTGTTCATATTTCAAATGGTTGTCCATATGAATTAGAACATGTTTCTCAAAAAGGCAAAATATGCAACATTTAGTTATAATTACGGTAGATAAAATGCAGTCTCTCCGGCAACGCAGGTGATATACTTATTATTATTATTATTATTATTATCTATATACGTAAAACTCAAAGTATGTATGTATGTATATATGCTTATTCCAGGATCACTTCCGAATGGCTAATCCTACTTTGATGAAGCTTGGTACACAGGTTCATCATTAGCAGATTTGAAGTACTCCAGGGGTAAATAAGCCCTAACCCAGTCCCCCAGGGTAGGGTGGGGAAAAGTGAACAAAATACATATCACAAATAGGTCGATTTACATGTTTGTCGATTTTGATAAAACTTGGCAGACATGTTCCTCACTATATGACTTGAAGTACTTGAAGGTGTAAGGAAGTCTTAGTCCAGTCCTTTGGGGCGAGTGGGGAAAAGTCTGTGAAATACATATAACAAATAAACCGACTGACAAGCTTCGAGATTTTGATGTAACTTGGTACACATGTTTCTCACTATATGGCCTGAAGTTCTGTAGGGGTAAATAAGCTCTAACCCAAGCAATCAGGTTAGGGCAAATCAAAGACTCCAAAATGAATGTTACTAATAGGCCGATTGACATATTTGGCGATTTCGTCTGGTTGGGCAATTTTGATGAAATTTGCTACAATCACTGCTAATTAGCCAACTAAAAATTACCACAATTTTTATTTAACCCAAGGGTATTTGGGGTAAATAAACGTTGCTCTAATTGTTCCCCACATCATTCTGATGATGATGGGATGATGTGGAGAAAAGTCTTTAAAATACATTTAAAAAATGCCCAGATTGGCATGAATTTGATATAGCTGGCACAATTTTGATGATACTGGGCATATATCGTCGCTTAAAATGCAATACCACCAAACTCAATTGAAATTTAAAAGTGGAAGGAAATACTCAATTTTTCGCAACCAATACCGAACTTTTCGGAATTTTTTTTAACATCTGTTATAAATTTAGACCGTATGTTCCTACCAAATGAAAAAATTAATTCAGAAAGATTTATTATTGGTTGCGAAAAATTGAGTATTTCCTTCCTCTATGAAATTTCAAAGAATTGAGGTAGGTGGTGTTCCGTGTCAAGCGACGATATATTCCTAATAGACTGGTATGGGTAAATAAACGCTAATCCAATTCCTCAGAGAAGGATGGGGAAAAATCTTCCAAATATATGTAAACTCTTGGGACGATTGACATGTTGTTGGATATGGCTAGAGCTATTTTGATGAATTTCTGTTCATATGTTTCTCAGTGGCTAATTAAACATACTCTAAGAGTGAATAAACGGTAACCGAATCCGGGATGGTAGGATGGGGTTATGCCTTTTAAATACATGTAACAAATAGGACGATTGGTATAAAAAATGACTGACGGCATATATGTTCCTCATAGGCTGATAAAAATTAATGTATGGATAAATAAACGCTAATCCCATTTTTCAGATATGGCTAGGGCGATTTTGATTAATTTTGGTACATATATTTTTAACTAGGTAATTAAGAATATTGTAGGGGTAAATAAACGCTAATCTAATCTCTGAATTAAGGGTGGGACAAAGTTTTCGTTTAAATGCATTCGCCGAGAAGCGACTGACATGAAATTTCATATGCCTGAGGCGATTTGATGAAGCACGATACACATGTTCCTCATAGGCAAAGTAAAAGCACTTTAGGGATAAATAAATACTCATCTAAACTTTAGGTAGAGTGGAGAAAAGATTTAGGCCGATTGACAGGAAACTCGATACTGTTGGAGCGATTTTTATGAAACTTGGTAAGCATGTTCCTCATTAACCGACATGAAATACTGTTGGGGCAAATAAGCCCTAACCCTGTCCTTCAGTGTAGATTGCAGCAATATTTCCAAAATAGACGTAAAAAATGGACTGTTCGAAATGAAGCTTAATTCGTAGGTTTCAATAATGTCGAACTAAAAATATGGGTGGGGGTAAATTGTTTATAATCAGCTCTTTAGGATGATAACCACTGAAAAGAAATGTAGAAGTATATATTTAGTACGGCTGGAGCAATTAAGTTTTCATTAGTTGATTTAGGCACTTTAATTGTTGAAATTTTAGTTGAAAAATGACTCCCAAATTGTTCAAAAAAATACCGTATTGAGAAATGGGCCATATCTCTCATTATTCTGGGTGGGATGAAGGGGATTCATGAAAGACAATTATCAATTGAACCAATTAGCATGAAAGTTTTATGCCCTGGAATCCTGAAATAATAAGATGCCCCAACAAATTGGTTAACAATGCAGTAAATAAATGCAATACTCTATATTTTGATTTATGAAAATGAAAGAAAGTATTTGTTCTATTAATTTATTAAAAAATTGAGAAATGTTTTTGCAAATAAGTAATATTAGTAAGCATTATGTTATTTATAAAATATTGTTCGGTTTCTTTTATTCCAAAATATTTTGACCTGACCAAAGCTGGGTACTCTGCCAGTGTAGATAAAGACATAATTTAACTCTTTTTTTGTTCCGAAACAGCAGCTATAAGGAACTAAATATGCAATTAATATATTGATACAAAAAATGGTATTCTGTATCTTGCCGCTGAATTTTCGCCAAAGAATGAGCTGAGAATATAATTAATGATTCCATACCTTTTATAACATTATTCAAGAGGTTTAAGTTAAAATATACAGGGTGTTGCAAAATCCCTCAAAGAGAATTTTAAAATGGCATAGAGTATATCAATATAAACCATTTTCATATAGAAAAGAAACTGTTGGAAGTACCGCCCGCAGGCATGTGAAGATACACAAAGACACAAGAATACTACAAGATACATTATATAACTCTTTATTAGGAGAAAAATATATTAGTATTTTAACAGTATAACAATTGATAATATTAGAATAAGGTTTCACTTGAAGTGTTTTAAATTCTGACCTATTGCAGCGACGCACATCTGACACCGACGCCGACAGGGTTTCGAAGATACTTGCATCCGGCTTTGTTAGCGAATGCGGTTTAAGCCATGAGATTCATTTGGAGAGCAATAAGCTTATCAAACAAAAATACTTTCAAATTAATCCACAGAAATAAATTCGTTCTAGAAAAATAAGATGAAATTGGAGGTCGATGAATGCAGAGATCGAATCACTAAGCCTAACCTGTTCTTATTGTATAAACCCAGCTAATTTATAATCATTTCCAATCTGAATGAAATTCAAATGAATGTTCTATACCACCTCTTACTCTATCCTTGGAGTTTTGAGAAACTCTGCATAATCAATTTACAATTTCAGCTTACAAATTACATACTTAGCCGAAATGTGTTATTTCTCAGTAGCGCACGCGGTAATAATGTTTTTCAGCGTGAAATTTTAATTCAATTGATCAGTTAGTAGCTTTTCTGACAATATTTGCATACGTATATTTAGTTATAGTTAAGAGAAACATATTCCATGCTTTTGACCTAGTTTCGAAGAAGTGAGTATCTTCTGAAATGTGTTTTGTCATGTACACTCCTCGAAATTAAATCTTGCCAAAGACTGAACGCATATACGGCCATTTTTAATGGTGTGACACACCTTATTACTTCTCCTGAATATTTTAGATGTCACATTCCTCGATCACTCCACAAAAGCAAATGTCTTTCCAATCCATTAATTCACAGACAGACAAAGATCTTCCTTCCTTGCAGGTCTATTGATTTCAGAGGAAGGAAGTGTTTAGAAAGAAGAACCAGTCTGGGAAAAAGAAATGGACGAGAAGAGATGAATAATTCTTTCTTCCGTTTCCTGCTCACGTTCTAATCCCCTCACTGGCAGCAACAGGTCTGACACGAAACAACAAGTGTCCTTTGAATGAATGAAGCGTTTTCTTGTATTTTCGGTATAAGTCATGAATAAGCGAGGGATAGAGATAATAGATCGATCATCAAATTCTTATTGGGTGCTCTTTATTCAGCCTTCTGGAGTTAAACACATTTTTTTATAAAATAGTGGAATGTTTGTCTCCAAACAACTTCCTATTTGCATATAATTTTACATAGTTTATGTTTGTTTTAGATCTCTAATAATATTGGACAAAAGTGGGCGAAAGGTTTAAGAGCCTTGTTGGATGCATTAACTGCAAACGAAATCATTCATAGTATAATCATTAATAAAATTAAACAAATAACTATATGTCAATTTGCGTATTCTCTTAGATTATATCTGAAAAATAAAATTCTTTCGAATTTGAATCTATAAAAGCTCAAATTCATCTTCCAAATGTTCACAACATATCTATCTATACAGAAATGACTTTTCTTTTTTATAGAGGTGTTGATTTTTATAGTAGAATTCAATAACTTTAGTTCATTAACCATATTTCATTTGTTTTTTTGTTAAAATTATGAGCACAATTCTTAAAAATTAAATGAAATTGTTGGAAATATTCTCTGAGATAGCTATTAATAGATACACCTCTATTATTCAAGCGCTTCGAATTTTCTTATATTGATCCTTATAAAATCTAGGATCTTTTGCATTTCCAAGTGACCTGGGTGGACCTAAGAGTATTTCTATAACCTAAGAGTATTTCTATAATTTTGCAAATGTTGTAAGTAAAAAATGTATAAGTTGTTATTGATTCCATATAACAACATAAAGGTTAAATACCTGGACATTTTTAACGTACAGTGAAAGAGAAATAATATTAATAAAATAGTAGTATCATTTGTAATTTATTTATCTTCCAAGCAATATAATTACTTTTTTTTATGAGATGCACTTAATAATAGGAAAAATAGCTTAAAAATTGTGTCATCGTTCCAATGAAGAATACCTGCTACCCAGATAGAAACAAAAATTTCTTTAATCGCAAGCAATAAATAAATTGAAGTAATTTTTCTCTATTCTGAAATTTGCACCAACACACAATGCATGAAGCAAGTATGGCACTGCATCATTCCCACTTCACTCTTTGTGTTTTTCTCAAATTATATAAAGTAATTTAACATTAATTTTTATAATTTTTTTGCAACTTTGGATTGCTTTATTGTCTTTATTTTTATTTTGTCTTACTCTGACTTATCCCGCATCAAATTTTTAAGGAATACCGCTGATGATAACTGCTTTCCAAGCTATTCCTACAGTTTAAATTAATGCTATCATTGATCTAAGCAGTCCAAATTAGGGAAATGTTTGTGGACTAATCTAGACAACCTTTGGAAAACAACAACAAAAATCTCTATCCATGTTTTTAAACTACTTTAAGGTAGTTATTATAGTAAATAATAACCAATTTCTTCTATCTGAGGATATAATAACATATTTTCCTACTTATTTTAAAACAGTGTAAGAATTGCTTTATCTTTCGTAAAAAGAATTAATTTATGATACCTAAATCTATACATTCTCTTCTTACCACGTACAGTTTTCTCCTAAAAGTGACTTCATACATCCTATTTAATCCTTGCAATATAATTTGCCAATTTCTTGGCTTAAATATGTGTTAGAATTGAAGTTCTGATGTCGCTCCACTCTAAACGTTTTGACAAATTCGGTGAGTCTCCCGTATATATTCCTTGAATAAATAATTTCATTTCTCTTCAATGATAAGGTATTGAAATGCAAACACTTCATATTTTTCTGCAGAATGTTAAATAATAAATTATATGACAGTCAATGAAAACCAAAAATAATTTTTATAACTAGAATTTTCCATCTGTAGCTTTCAAATGAGCTTTAATTATTCTTCTAACCTTTTAGGATAAAATCATACCGTAGCTGCAGCTTTCTATTTATCGGTTAGAACTTTTTTCATATTTCTAAAATTTAAATGCATTATCTGCATTTAATGCTTGAACTAAAACTCCTTTTTCGTATTTTTTTCCAGCGCTAACTTGATTTACTGAATAACTACTTTCTTGAATTACGGCAAAATGAAAAAAAAAGTTCTGAAAATATTTTTCCTTATTTTCCTTTTTTACTGGTTGTAAAAATTGCATTTTCAGTTGCAACTCATACATGAAAGAGAGTTAATGTATTTATGTTAGTTTTTTTCCAGTAAAATCTTCTCAGTAATGCATAAATGAAAAAAGAAACACACAGATGAAGAATCTGCCCTACACTAAAACACTTTTTTTCCCAAACAAAAGAAAATCTGACAGCTTTATTTACTCACACTGTCAAAAATATTTAAATGCAAGCAACTCAGCTAAATCTGAATTTCTGGGGTGCATTTTCATCCCAAAAGAAAATAAAACAAAGTATCCAAAATAAGATAATTTTAAAAGGGGGCTGATTTAAGCGAATACTCCTTTTTCAATTTGTGTCGAAACCGAATGCATCTGAAGTTTCACTATGATTAACGAGAAAATTATGGTGCTTTAACAAGTAAAAATACATCGCAAAAGAGGTAACTAACTATACATTGAACTTAATACATTATACGAGCTATTGTAGGTATCACTCACGTTAAAATGAAAGTGAAAGCTATCAATCTCTTTGTATGTATATATATAAAAACTAGTCGCTGGTTGGCATGTTTGTGGAAGCAATAGCTGAACAGCCAAGCCTCATGACCTATCCCATCAAAAAAAGTCCACTAGTTATCTTCAAAATTTACTCACACATAAAGAAATCCTAACTTTTCTTTGGGATTAAGGGACATAAGACTGTTAAACCTAGAAAAGTATCGATAATATGAAATATATATATATATATATTATTCTCCTGTAATGTTTGAATAATAACGTTCAACAATACGTTCAAGAATTCCCATAATTATGAGAGTTGTGAAGGAAGATGTATCAGCTCTTCAACGTAAACATTGAATATTTCCATATCTTTCAAGCGCTATATATCTCAAAATGTGTTTTTTTATATTGCGCGTACGATATCTTAAGAACTATTGAATTTTTTTACAAAATGTTTTTACCGAATATGTATTTTGCTATGTACTACAAACTAAACCACATTTTTGTACATATTTCTCCAAAGAAGTTTTCTTGGAGGGTTCAGAAAAGTTGACATTTAAATTATTTTTAACACTTTTATTTTAAATTGGTATATAAAATAGAAATTAAATTTAAATGTTAATAAATTGTGGTTTAAGTTCTTAAACACACTGTTTGGATTACTTAGATACCCAAAATATTGTGTTCAGACCAACATTTTATCCTTAATCATGCGCGCAAGGTGACTATCTCATTTTTTCTCCAAAAGTTGTACCATATTTATTACTCTCTTAAATAAATACATACGAATATGAAGGTTTGGAAATGTGTGTACTATAAGAGAAAGAACAGATATTTTTCTAGAAAAAAAAGTGAGTTTATGAATTGCATTGTTTCAAAGATATAATATACAGAATTTGACAGTTTTCCACCATTTTGTCGAGGTTTAAGAGTCGTCTGTCCCTTTAATATGAAGAATTTAAAGTTGTTAATCTCTCATAAATATTCTTAAACATTTAATTTGTGATTATTCCAAAAGAATCTTTAAATTATGAGTCATTTTTCAAAAAGCTGACACATCTAATAAAAAGTTTTCAACAATCTAATTTTTTACCCTTTTAATAAAGAAAATCCGCATGATATGTTCCTTAAAATAATTTTTACCACTGAACCAAGAAATCTGAGGAACAAAACCAAGCATACTAAGGAGAAAAATATTTTGTCAAATTCCGCTTTTACTTATAATAGAATAGTAAAGCAGTGAACGTATTTACTGAATAATTTTTGCTAAATCCTTAATTATACAAACAAGCTGTGAGAACTATCTTTGATCATTTCCTGATAATTTACATTAATTTGCAAACATATTGAAATATCCAAAGACCATTTTCATAATCCTATTGTGTAGTATAATATAAAGCGTCTATCCTCTTGTAATTCTTTTAAAAAGTGTTAAATCTAATAATTTCCCTTTGATTGATCCAAAATCCATTCAGATATATTATTATTTAAATGAAGCCCTATTATCTTTCAAATAACCTAATCAAACGCAAGCCTTTAGTTCCAACTAATTATAGCATATCATTTTGTAATTCAGATCTGCTGAAACCGCTTCGAGGATGAGCTGGCCAGCTCATTAATTTGCGTGAATGGATGTAATGAGAGCTTTTTAAAGAGAAGATAATTGTTTTTATGACAACTTTGAGTTCGAGGGAGAAATTAATTTTCCTCGTAAGAATATCGATTTGTTATCTAGCAATTAATTAAATTTTGTTTTTTCGTTTTGGGAGAAACGGCTGTGCTAGGTTCGTAGTTTTGTTTTGCACGTTTTTAAATAAATTTGTATTACTTAAATAAAAATTGCTTCCCTTAGCAAGGTATATACCACGAATAAAAGTAGGTTTTCATAATTAATGGTGAATTAGGTTGCAAAATACTTGTTGTGAAATGTGTTCACACGGATTACAGCATTGTCCAATAAAGTTGTTTTCTAAATTTTCTTTCTAGTATATGAAATATATATTATTTTCTAACAAAGTTGTTTTGTATTCATATTTTCTTAAATATGAAATATACAAAGAGGAAATATTAAATTATCAAAATATTTTACCTGGATGGTTTAATGCATCTCCGTTTGTTAGCCCATCATAAGTTCGAAATAAACTTTTCTGTGAATTATGTCAGTCTGTCGGCCGGTCTGCTTCTCTGCGAACGCGATATTTCAGAAGTGGAGGAAGATAGATGGATGAAACTATCCCAGATAACAATTTTAGTTTGCAGCAAAGTTTCAGCAAGCTTGCACTGTAAATCTGCAAGGTTGACACGAAAAGACTGCAAGCTTGAAAGAAGCTTGCAGTAACGCAAGCTTCGAAGTCACCAAGCGACGAACTTGCAGCGAGATTACCACGTCAATTTCATTGCCAACAAAGCAAGAACAGAGTACGAAAAAAACCTCGCATCAGAACTCGCGACCTACCGCTGCCTGAGCAGACGCTTTAACCACTCGGCCAGATAAACTCTGAGAGGAGAAGACAGATTTCGCTAATAGATCGCACATAAGATTTATTTTAAACCCTTTTCTTGATTTCATTAATTTTTTAAATTTTGAGTTGAGAATATGATTTGAAGTCAAAGAGAGGACGATTTTTGCTAATAACTACGTTTTGCTAGTAGAATAAATTATTAAATTACGTTTCAAAGTAATTACTTTTAAAATGGGACAAAATATAAGTTATTATTTTTCAACAAGCATTGACTGTATTTTCGGTTTAATTTTGTTTATAAACGTTAAAATTTCAACATTAAGAAAAAGGCGTTATAGTTTTCTTTAAAGTGCGAGTTCTATATTTGGTAAAAAGATGGAAGATGTTTCAATTTTTTTTATAAAAAAGTTAGTTTTTTCACAAATTATCATTGATTTAATGAATTAATAAAAAGAAGGACGTTCTAGGAGATGCTATTAGAAATCGGATGTTCTTTTAAAACAGAGACAAAGATAATTATATCTTTGTGCTATCATCTTTGCATCAGGCTTGTTTTGCAAACTTACAGCAAGCTTGCATTGCAAGGACGGGTGTCTCTAGTTGTCACGGCGAACTTGTGGCAAACTCGTTTTGCAAGCGAAGGTGGCGATTCTGCATTGTTATTTGCCACAAGTTCGCTTCAAGCTTGACGCGTCAAATTTGCCATGACAGGGTAATATCAAGTAAAAATCAAACTTGCTGCAAACGTAAGTGCTATCTGGGATGTATGTGGTTATAACACCATACTTGTATATTTGTTGAAAATAGAAGGAAAGTTTGTGTTTGTCCTTCTGTGTGCAAGATAACGCTATAATTCCGCAAAATAATTAGCTGGCTGGATGAAATTTAGGATATAGTTTTATCGTTTGAATTGTGGTTCTCTATAAAATTTCAGACTGATGTTTGGTTGTCTATAGATCTGTCAATTCTTACGTATGTGAATCGCAATAAGTCAAAAACTATATAACCCAGCGGGATGAATTTTGTTACATGATCGTAGAATAAAATTGTAGTTCTGTGATTATTTTGGTCTAATTGCGTTAAAGATAAGACTGTTTTTCATCTCCCCATGTGCATGTGAAAAAACATCTTAAAGTCGCAATGAGCTAGAGAAATGAAATGTGGTATGTGGTCTTCATATAATATATATAATTAAATATTTCAATTAATCAAAACATGTGTTATATTTTCAATATATACAAATATTAATCTAAAAATTAAAATCAAATTACCTTATCAATAATCATACAAATGAAATACAAAAGATAGTTTTATTAAAGACTATTACGCTATGGAAAAATATATCCTAGAATTGGAATTCTAAAAAATCAAATGCCTGTCACCCTTGGGAACTGATATATCGCATTAAACCTGGGTTATGTGGCGAAAAACCAATTGTCGGAAAAACGAAAGTCAATTGTTGGAAAAACGAAAAAATAGGGGAATAAATCCCAAAAATCTTTTAAGATTAGAAACTAGAAAGTATATGACTTATAACATCTACTCTATTAAAATTCGAAGGTAAACAAACGTATGTATGTATGTATGTATGTCCTTCTATCTTCTCACGAACCGCCGAACGGAGAAGCGCGCGGAAAGTACCAAACGATGGGGAATAATTCAAGGAACCATTTCGGCCATTTATATTACGAAATTTTAATTACTGAAAAAGATATTAATTAAAAACTAATTGACAACAATGCTTTTCATTGTTTCGGATACTTTATAACAATACTTTTCATTGTTGCAGCGCAATTCAAAATATATTTTATTGTTGAAGTCGTTTACTTTAAAGAACATTGTTACAACAACAATAAAAAAGTGACGCTGACAGAAATAAAAAAATGCATTGTTGGAAGTGTATAAATTCTTTTTTTTTGTCACGTGAACAGAATCATTTTAACGAATTTAGAGGCGTGTTTTGTTTCTGTAAAGTTATGTGCCGAAAGATATAGTTTAGTTATGTTAGTGATTTTAATCATTATTCATTGATTTGATCAAGTTTAAATATTTCTGGTAGCTGCTATTTTAAACTGATATTTAGAAGTTACTATTTTTGGTTTGTTCAATTCTCGCTTTTTCCGATGCCTAAAAGAAAAAGAGGAGTTACACGGGATGATGCCCGTAGACAGCAGGCAATTATGAAACGTGAAAGGAGAGTTGCTGAAACTCACGAAGAAAGACACGGCCTATTTTCAACTATGGCAAAAAGTGGCCAGGACAGAAGAACAAATTAATAGCCTATTAACAGTAATGGCGCAACGTGGCCAGAAGAGAAGAGCGGAAGAAACCGAAGAACAACGAAATAGAGGATTGTCACACATGGCACAACGCGGGCTGGAGAGAAAAACCGAAGAAACAGAAGAACAAAGAAATAGCCGATTGTCAGACATGGCACAACGTAGCCAGGAGAGAAGAGCCAAAGAAATCAGAAGAACAAAGGAATGGTCGATTGGTAAGACAAGACGTGTCACGTGACCTCAAGGAATGACACATTAATCGAGATAGCCCATTATAGAAACATTTATCATATATCCTATTAAAATTCATACGTCAACAGACGTATGTATGTATCCTTCTATCTTCTCACGAACCACTGAATCCTGAAGAGCTAGCCGTAAGAACCAAAGATGGAAATGAAATCCAGCCAGAAGTTAAAAAAGATATTAATTAAAAATGTCAAAATGATTAAATTGACGACCTTATCATCTATTGGCAGCATGGTGAATTCATTAACGGCCGTTTTCTTTTTTTCCCCCTATATTATTAGTTTTCACATTAGGTGTGGCATTTTTTATTTCTTTAACGGAAGTTGGTATTTTTTACTATTTTGGGCGAGCTTCTGTGTTTGGATTTATTAACAATGGACAAAATCGTTTTCCTGCACTTTTCTTTCTTTTATGACGTATGGTGTTTCGCAACATTTACGTTTGTTGGGGAAAATATTAATTCATTTTTTTATCGGTTTTTTTTCATTATTATTCAATTATACGGGCAAGACGAAAATATATGTTTCTGGTGTTTAATTTATCAGTTTGGTGTACTTTTAAATTGTTTATCGTTTTCTGTTTTTTATTTCGTTTTATTTTTCTTTTTTGCAAAACAAATATCATGCTCATCTGTTTTTTTTAATTTATAAGCATTATAATTCGCGTTTTCATTCAAACAAACTGCTTTAAAGGTAGTAAAAAGGCTAGAACTGAAGTTTTAATCCAACAGAGGATTCAAAACAGATTTACGTTTTTTTGGGGAAAGCTTAATTAATATTTGTATGGAAAAAACAGAGACAGAATATGAAAAAATGTAGTTCGAGAAACGCCGGGTTATTAACTATAGAAGACAAATTAAAATGTTGGATTTAAAATTTTAATTAAACAATATAAGTTCAAAGGAAATGTTTGGAGGAACGTAACGTTTACGTTAGCGACAATAAAGCAACCGACAGCGAAAATAAAAATATAGCAACAATAAAATAAACTGGAGGCTGGCATATGAAAATTAGTAATAAAAGAACTGGTTGAAGAATATTATTTACATTTGTTGGGAAAGTAAGTGACAATATTTGTTGGAAAAAAAACGGGACCGGGCATATGAAAAATAGTCCAAGGCCTCCGTGATCTCACTTTCTCTCCGCCGGGAATATCCCATTATTCAAGTGCCCTTGCAACGCCAGACCCATACAGCTATTACCAATTTAATAGTTGTAATTATTATTTAGGACTTGAGCATTATCAAAAGACAGTTCACACATTTAAAGTGAAAATATTATTTCTAAATTAAGCTTGAAACTATATTAAAACACTATAAAAAAATGTAAATATAAATTAAATTTAACCTTTATAATAATACATATTTTTTTGAATGTACATAAATAATTAGATGAATATATGATGCAATCTTATTCTTAATCTTGTGCGCCATCTACCTATGAAGTGATTTACAAAAAATCTTTGAAAATCCATTATATATGATCACATCAAAAATAAATCTAAAAGACATTTAATTTAATGGTATAAAATATTTCTTATTAACATAAGCATACATGAAATTTTGGATACTCATATCTCATAGCATTTTTCAAGAAATGTATCAATACGAGGCTGTTGTTTTAATCTGTCTGTGACAAAATAGTGATTCGATGAATATAATTTAAGACGATAGTTCTATATATTCGACGACAGATATTCCAAAAGGTAGCTTGTTTATATTGTACTGAAAAATGTTTACTCAATTCAGCACAAAATTTATATACGTCGATTTAACATAATATGAGGAAAATATTCAAACAATTGTAGGAAGAATAGTCCGTTTAAATTAAATTATAAGGTATTTAATTTTCAAGAATATAATCAAAATTATCATATTAAAAAGTAGAAAATAAGTTAGAGACTTTGCTTACTATGCATTCGAGGCTTCCTATCATTTCTATTAACATTTACACTTTCAATTTATAATATTCTTTACTAAAGTAGGGCTATAACTATCATGGGGTATTTACTCATTCGAATATTTATTCATATAGAGCAGGCTATTATTGAAATAAAAAGTGAAATTTAAGTAAACTGATTACTGTGATAATTTGCATTTTGATCACTTCTAACTATATGTTCTCTTTTAATTTATATTACTCAAAAACGCATGCATTAGATTGCTTGTATTTAAAGACATCACGTAATCTAAGAACTATAATTAGAATGGTATTTATTCAAGACTAGAGAATTTAAGAGTGAGAAATTTGGACGTGATTACTGTGTGAATTTATGTGCTGTTTTAATTTGTTTACCCTTAACTAATCTGATGAATTACTTGGATTTCAAACCTCCACGTTTTCTAAAGTTATAATTGTCATATATGATTTATTCGTAAACAATATAATGAATGGGGAACTATTCTAAAAAGGAGACATTTGAAACTTAATCAAGCCTCGCCCTTGAGGCATATAATATGAACATCATTACTTATTTTTTTGGTATTAAATAAGATAAATATCTACCTGTAAATGAAGTAGCTGAAGATTTTCCGTTGACTGATTGGTATTTGAAACATTATTAGCATCGTTTGTTTTCTTCAAAAATTCAGCCAAAAGCAATTTGAAATAGCAGATTTTGAGATCTACGAAGAAGTTCTGAGATGATTGAAGTGCGGATGATCAATTTTCATTTCGTTTTAAATTAGCAAAATTGTAATCTCATTGGAAAATCTGTCGGAAGGTCGTTTAACTTATGATAAATAAAATAAATATTTTAAAGTATTATTTTATTTTTGATGAAAAACAATCAAACATAAGAAGACAAAAATGTATTCATTAAGACCAAATATATTATAAATTTGATTGAAATTCCAATCTACTAAGATTTTTTTGCTATCTTGTTCTTCACTAATAAATTCTTATCTTTAAAACATTTTTTAATTTTTTATTATTAAACTCTTTAATTCCGAGGCCACTTTTTTTTGCCCTGGCCTTTAACACCAGGGGCTTTGTGCGGATGCGACATGAATATTTACAGGTATCAAACTGTGTTCGGAACATTTTTGAAAAAATAACATATATATATATATATATATATTAATGTTATTTTTTCAATTTCTAATTTTAAAACTATAAAAACATTGTAAATTAAACTTTCAAAATAATATTTTTTTTTATAAAGGCAGAAATTTAAAAAAATGATTAAAATATTTCCCTTACGCTAACAGCCATAGACAAAATCATATTCTAAATATACTTAAAATTCTTGTAAGACACATTTTTGCTTGACAGTTATATGTGTTATGCTCCTAAAATATTTCTTGTACTTCAAAATAGTAAAATGCCTGAACATAGTTACTAAACTGGTAATTTTCATCATAAAGAAATTGCTTTTCGTTTTGTATTTAAACACTTAAAAATATTACTTGATTTTAAAATTAATAACCTTAGTTTTTAGGGAAAACATCAAGCATATTACGAAAACAATCTCGGAAAATTTCATATCCAATGCTTGAATAATGTTTTGGGAAATTATTGTTACGGTCGACAGTTTCCTCAAAGAAATATCATTTTCTCAGAAAACGCATTTAAGGTTTTCATGCAACTTAAATAATGCTTACAGTTCGGTAATAAAACAGTTGTAACTCATTTGTGATTCACGTAGAGTAAAAAAAGAGGTAGACAGTTTTAGAGAAAACGTAAACAGGCTACAAATTCAGTCAAAACGTTTTGATAATTTCTCAAAACGACGATTTAAAACCAGTCGGATATCTTAATTATGAATTAGTAAGAAAAATGTGTACCACTTCTCGTTCCTCCAGACCATCAGGAACTGCTTTACCAAGGGGTCAAGACTTTTACTTTGTTTCTTAATGATCATGAAGATGAAATTCTAACTAATCATAATCCTCATAATTGTCTTATAGCAACGAATTTATTCAGTTTACTGAAAATTACTACCCAGAGTATCACAGGAAATAAACTACATAAAATTTATGTAAGCCTTTCCAAAACTATATTAAATCTTTGAGACTAATTTAGTTTACTAAGAGACAGCAATGCATATTTTCCACATACTTTCAATTCCAAGAGTTTAAAATACGTAGCAAAATTATGCTGATAATATTTTAATTTTCAGTTCTCTGAATCTTCTAGAATTCGATCTATAGTTGATGTAGAAGTTCGAAAATATTTAGAAAGTAAACGCAAGCCATTCGTCTCCGCAAATAAATAACCAGTTCTGCATCAAAATCAAACGATAATCTTGCTTTTCTAAATTTGTCGAAGAAAAAACATTATCTTCTCTAGAACCAAATACAATCTGTTTCCTCTTTCAGAACGAAACTGGAAATAAACAATATTATGCGACTACGATTACGATTTTTAAAGATATCTTCGATATTTTTATATCATTCCTGGAGAAGAAGCATATTTATTTTTATTCTCAGACTCATCTAATTCATTTCCCTCTCAGAATTAAATCATCTGAGTAGTCGGATTCCTGAAGATATCTATGAGAGGCTATCGTTCTATGGTGGTCTATTATTCAGATCTCAATTCATAAATCTGTCTCAAATCAAACTATCATGTAATCGATGGATATTTTAAATAGCATATCGATTTCGAAATATTTACCTATATTTATCTCTTTCAAAAGAAGGAATTTAAGAGGAAATATAATACGAACAGACAGGAAATACATATCGGTAGATATTTCCAATTTATTCTGATAGAATGAAATATTTCTAAATTTCTTTATGTATGAAAATAAATAGTATAAAATAAATTCAAAATCTAATATTTATTCAAGCAGAAAAAATGGTTTCAACAACAAAAAATGCTAATTTCAGACAATAGGATTTAAAAAAAACATTTTAATAACAAAGATAATTAATGTTACAGAATAGGAATAAAAACTAACTCGCATTCCTTACCCATTCATTAATAAAATTATAAAGACAAAACCAAGCATATCCTACAACCATATGGGGAAGAATTTAAATTACAACGGATTTTGCAATTGCACAATTAATAGATGTTTTATGTATTCAGCAACCAACTATTTTTTATGGTTTACGGATTCAAATTGAATATTGTACAGTTACGTTAAAAGTATCGGAACGTTGCTTGTTATTCAAGCTAATTATCCTTTTAATAAAACTCACTCTAGAAATGCATATCGCCGTATAAATGTGTCCCCTATAAATGTATATAGGGGAGAATGCAGATAAAAAACCAGGTACCCTTCAGTTCTGACAATATTAGTTCTTCTTTCTAGCGGACAGATACTGAATTACACTCTACTAGTGAAAAATGGAACAGTCATAATTGGGTCTGTTGCGGCTATTAATTCACTGCTTCTGTGAAGGTTTATTTATTTTAAGACGTCAACTCTCTAATGTTCGTTTGATTTTAAACATCCTTACTTTAAAATCATTACACTTTTAAAAGCCATTTTAGTACAGCTTATTATACGTTTTACTGGAATATATACCCTATCAAACAATAAAGATTTAGCACAATATTTGCGCGATTCTTTTTCATTTTATAGCCTACTGCTCTAGAGGGTAAAACCGGGTACTCAAGTGACGTAGACCGGGACAATCAGTATTGGAAATTCCTCCGATTAAGACAGTAAAACATATCGAAGAGACGTTGATTGTTTATTTTTAGTAAATTTTCTAGTTTAAGAATGGTTAATTTAATGTAAAACTGTGTTAGCTATGCCCAGAAAGTTGCAGTGGCGCAGGGGAAAAGACAACTGCTTTATCAGTGAATTTCTTAACTAATATTTTTAAATTTTACAAATAAAGACCGCAATTTTCCACTGAAAATCAGGTTTTTCCTAATTTCCCATACAGTGTACCCGGTTTTACCCCACTGGTGGGGTACAAACCAGTAATTTGATTTCCCAAATGTAAAAATTAATTAAAGAACTGTGATTTTCTGGAAAGATATTGTGCTCAATAAATAATGAATATTTTAATAAAATTTGACAATCTCTACTGTAGAATATTTTTTGCTCCAGTAGGTCTTCGAACCCGGATTTACCACTTTCCATTGTATTAATAGTTTTATGCAAGGGGCATTCATATTTAGTTTACACGAACTACTGTTTTCAAATGGCAAAACCCAATTTCGAATACTTATCCAAATTTTCCAGATTAAATTAGCTTGAGAAACATATAGCATTTGTAACTTTATGGAGTAAACAGTTGATGAGGGTATGAACAGATGAAATTTGGAATTCCAAATGTTAAATGGGGTTGCCGTTTCTGATGAGCAATTTAGTTGTATTCCCTAATGTTAAATGAAGGCTCCCGTTTCAATGAGCAATTTGAATTTGGAATTCTTAATGTTAAATGGGGTTCCCCGTTTTTTGAGCCATTTGAATTTAAGATTCCTAATCTTAAATAAAAAGTTCCCTGTTTTATTCAATATATTTAAAGGAATATAATGAATCTTTAACAATAATATTGTTTTAAGATTAAAAACTTAGAAGGAAATTTTTAAAAAACTAAATTAAATAATAACGTCAAAAATAAATCCAAAAAATATTATTAATTCGAGTCGTTTGACTCTTAAGCTAGCAAGCACTTAACATTAATTAAAACCTATTTTTGTGTGAAGGTTATCGAGGGAAGGGACTAAGACAGGGGGTTTTACTCTAAAATAAAAACTATTTTAACAACTGAAGGGCCCCAGAAATCATGGGCACGAGCAGAAAATAGACAAGTTTTATAGATAATTATAACTAAAATTAGATTATTTTAATTAGCAAATAATATGAATAAATTTGTGTAAATGGCTATGCAAACACACTTGAGAAAAATTTAATTTTAGCAGCATTATTTTTTTGGTTAAATTTATTCATTCAAAGTCTTTAATTGTTTAAGTTAAATTCCTTTCTTGTATAATTTTGTTCTTCAAATGAAAAAAAAGTGAATGGTTTTATTAATCAGTCATTATATTATCAAAAATAAACTTAAATTAATGGCTCATTATGATGCAAGAAGAATCATTGTTAGAGGTGTGAGATAAACACTGCTGTTCTATTGGGACCTATTTTTTGAAACGTTTTCAACTTCTTCTAAAATAACACGTATAGAATACTTTCTACAGACATTTCTTGACTTTTGTTGGTGAGATGATATATGACTATTCCTTTGAAGTTTCTTTTTTGAATATTTTTCGATATATTTTTTTCTTGTATCAATTGTATCTCTATGAACGTGATTCAGTTTTCTAATTGCTAACACATTGCACGTATAGTATTAAGTGTCAAGAAAATGAAAATCAGAATGGGAATTCCTATCAAAGTCTTCGGTCTTCTGCAGCTTAAACGCACTTGTTTTTCAGTCCAAAGACGACTATTACTTGAACGAGGCACTACAGTATTTCCAATTGGACGCGGTTGCGTATTATTGATCTCGTTGTTGGCAATGTAGATTGTGTAGAAAACACATAGCATATACGCTTGGCCGTGCGTGAAAAAAATACACGATAATGGCGCATTGATAGAATGCGGCGACTGCGAGCTGATATACTTTCATTATCCGTGCTCGATATCCTGGTTCACAGAAAAATTTAAAATAAAATTTCCATACATACAGTATAAAATCGTGTTGATGTTCGAATCGAATTATCTCGTTAAACCTTAGTAGAACGGCGAGGGCAGCAATTGATTTTTTTCCTTCCTCATGGCAAATCCTGATCAACCCTAATTTTCAGTACCAAAAGAATACCTATCACTTCTGATAGCGTCAATATCTCACTGGAGGTACCTCCTTCCTGACCAGCGTCGATGCTTTAACTTCGCTTGTCTTCTTTTTCCACTTTCCTTATTCTTTGGTTCCTGCCTCTTGGTTATCTGCAAATAGTTAGTAGTGAATTTTTTCTTGTAAAAATAGGCTATGTGGGATGAAAATAGAAACTTTTAAATGTAAACAAAATTCTGCTCTCACAATCTATGCGACTTTGTTAAAGATCATGCGACAAAGAGGATTTGCCTTTAAAGTCATACCGTGGTCGTAAAAATATGTGTGTAGATATCGAAAGCAGAGATGAACAAACAGAAACAAAAGACATTATATTTTTAAGTTCAAGATATTAAAAGGAAAAAATTCTATTTTGATCATATACCAGCATTTAATGTAAGATAATTTTTTTTCTTTGTATGATGTTGATTTTTCTTAACACAATCAGTAGTTTCCGGATTTCGTGTTTGTCTATTGCCTGTCGATGGCGTCCGGTGATGTTACTGGATAATCCGTAGGAGTTCTCAAAGCTCATTATCCAGATCATCTTATATTATTGGAAGATGTTCCGAATATCAGAAAATCATACAAAAAAGTGAGAAAAAAACTCTCATATGATCAAATATTGTTCCAAACTGTTAATAGAATGTACAGAATCATCAATCATATCATCAAAATAAATCTGGTAGTGGATCCACCTCTCACATTTTATCAACTGAATTCTAACAATGTATAAAACAGTGCTAACGTAAAGTCCATTCAACGCATCCAATAGATATAAAAATTTGTTAAGCCACTGCATTTATCATATTCTGAATATCGACAATAAGTTACAGATATTGAAGATGAAAATGTATTTGGAAAGAGATCGAGTGTCATTCTTGTGACATAATAAATCATGATAAATGAATTAGTAAGCAGACAAGAAAGCAGTAGATGATTATATTTCATGCTATAAAGGAATGAGATACTCTTGATCGAACTTTTGTATAATCCAGGCCTGTTATGTTTCTTTTATAATATGCCATATTCTATTCAATCACGAAGTATCATCAAAGTACAAATATTGAAGGGAAAATGAATATGGAAAAGAATCGATGATCTTCCTTATGAGGCATAATACATCACTAGATAAAATAATTAAGTAAAGACCAGATAGAAAGCCAGAAATGATATTATATTTCAGTGCCTATAAAGGGAATGTGAATAATCTTGATCAACTTTTGAATAATTGCTGGCCTATTGTTATGTTTTATAATATGCTGAATAGTTTGCTTATAATGGAATTATTATCCAGACATCAATCAATAGCAAATGGAATGAAAACAAGTTAACGAAAAGTTATTTTTAAAAGAACTAGGCAAATCATTAATTGCTTCATATATTCTGGCACGACACCATCTCTCCTAAAATAAAGAGTCGCGAAATGTTGTTATACGACATTTCACAACTCTTTTTCGGATCGGATTTTTGATATCTATGACACATGTTGCTTGCAGACATATCTGCAAGCAACATGTGTCATATTATTGCCTAAATTGCAAATAAAAAGGAGGTAAGATTTAAAAGAATATTCTAAATTCATTTTTTTCATTTTCCATGCATATGTTTATATTTACATATTCATTGTATTATTTTGTAATATATCATGTTTATGATGTTAAGGGGACTTGGCACTCCAAAATGTTTTTCTGTAATTTTGATCCAACTTATTCTATTTTGTAGTAGATAGATGTAAACTGTGCAGAAACTGAAATTTCTAAAATATTTTTCATTTTGAAAAATTACAAATTTAAAAATTTTAAATTAAAAAAAAAATTAACCCTTTTTTTAAATGCTTCTTCTCAATCAATTTTTAATATTTTTTCTCCAAATTTTTTTGAAAGGGACCTCTCAATGTACTTAACAGAAATAGGATCGGATTTTTGATATCTACATCAGTTTCAGAGGAAAAAAGCTTGTTCAAAATTTTGTGAAATTTTTTGGAAAATATCAGAATTTTTCACTTTGTACATTTAAAAAAAATTTCTAATCAAAATTTTGTGAAAACTTTTGGGAAATATCAGAATTTTTCACTTTGTACATTTTTAAAAAAATTTCTAATCAAACTTTTTACAAATCCATCCCTAATTCTAATAAGCATGCATTTGTGAGAGAACAAAAAAAAATTCAAGTAATTAGAATAAAAAGAGATCGACTTTTAGCATTTTGTAGCAGACACAATTTTGGAAAAAGGCAAACTGAGAAAAACAGCTTTAAAGTTTTAAAAACAATAAAATTGTAATAAAAACAACTTATATCAGGCCAGTTTTTTTCAGAGCAATAACCTGACATTTGCGAGTCCTAAGTAATCAATTTTATTAATATTTATTATTATTATAATTATTAATTAGCACCATCATTTATAGGGATAATTAGATTTTTTTAAAATGAGAAATTTTCTCTTTTTTCAAATTTTTTTAGTCAAAATAATTAAAAAATGATCTTCAGTACTATTTATCAAATATCCATTGTAACAGAGAAAAAATTTAAAACCATTTTATTGACAGTGAGAAATTCAAACAAAATGAGAAGCAAAAGCAGTGATGATGATGATGATATGCTTAATAAATAATAAAGAAGCGAAAGCAGTAAAACAGTAAACAAACAAAGATTAAACCGCTACTGTTTGAAACAACTATCTTGCTTTGCTTTTATGGAAAAAATTAGGTGACTTTGCAACTTGCACATGAAATATGCATGATTTAAACATTGGAAACGGGCGTGGCACGTGATGAAATGTTAGAAAAATAACATCATATCTCACTAAATATTTGTCTGATTATTTTGAAACTTTCAGATTATTAAGTCAAAGGTTCAAGGATAATTTTCCACTCAAAATTTGAAAATCGATCTTTTCATTGATTTTTCGGAATTCTTAGGGTGCCAAGTCCACTTAAAACAATTCTTATGTGCCTCTAAACATAATATGGTTCTGAAAGCATGGTGAATATATGCTCCTGTAATTGGTATTTAGTGTTCAGGTCATATTCACCCGAACGTTACATGTGCATAGCAATTACGAACAGAATAGAAGGGTTA
>BGPR01021954.1:0-25893 GCA_013235015.1 Araneus ventricosus
TTTTCATAAGAATAAATGTAATAAAAACATTTATTCTTATGAAAATTATTAGTTGATTAAAAACATAGGAATACTTTCTCTTTAGAACGATAAAAATGAATCAGAGATCATTTTCTAATATTACGCGAGCGGAGTGGAAATGGTGCGAGATTACAAAAGGTAAGTAAATCATCTGAGTTTTGGCATATTTAATAACATGATTTAGAGATCACAAGTTCAGCAGGCAGGATCTTACGTTTCTTACTGTCGTTTTATGCTTTTTAAACTTTCGGCATCTACTTATTGTTTTCCTTTTTTCTATTAATAACCTTTATATATCCCTTTGAAATTCTTCATGATTTTATATCCTGTAGTTGTCCAGTGAAAATTTTAAATGTCTCTGCAGATAATACCGATGTCTTTTGACATGTGCGAGTATTCTCGCAATTCTTCACATCACTATCATTACGGCGAACCAGAAGCAGAGAGGTAGCCCGACGATATAAACACTCAGGGGCTCCTACAGTGCCAGCCTATAGCTGACATAGCCAACCATCTCTCAATACATTATATGTGAAAGATATGCCCGCACGCCAGTGCCGGAAAGCAGTTGGTTATGGCTTCTAAGCAGATAGTGCAGATTAACTAATCAGATGATATTCTAATTGCTTTTTGTGTTAAAAACAAAGTTCATAATTTCAGAAGAAGTGTGCCCATAACTGTTATGGGATTGATAATCCTAATATATATATATATATATATATAATTCTCTTAGACAAAAAAGGGGCGAATTTCTTAATCGCCGTTTGAGAACATCTCGCAAGTTTGATTTGTTTACATCAGCGGAAAGTCCGAAGTCGTTACGTTTGATCACGTTTATTGAAAACTATTTTTATTAGTTAGAAATTTCTAAAAGTAATGAATTTTAAGTCGTGCTGTCGGATATATTATCCGAAATGAAGAAAGGCGAACTGAACGGAGTCAGGAAACAATTCAGGAATCCACTGTAAGTCGAAGTATTCGAAACGAAGCCGATAATCGCCGTCGCCCAAAACGCGTGTGTATTCGAAACGATGTTGAGGAGCATAATTGTGGAACTATGTCCAAACAGTGCGGTTTTTGTGGGGCTGTTTATTGGAAGAAAGAGAAAAACACTGCCCCTATGTATACAAAATGCTGCCATGACGGAAAGGTTCAGCTACCGGCATTTCCTGTTGCACTGGAACTATTGAAAGCATTGCTAACTGAAAATTCAACTTCGCTTCGATGGGAACGCAAATTAAACCACTACATGAAACTTGACCATACTGTTACCGTTTACATGGTCAAGTGTGCCACAGAGTTTCCCTCCCTGTATGCAAGTGACCAACATAAAGAAAGTTACGGACAGCTTTATATATTTGACTCCAGTGAGGCAACATATAAACGCTTGAGTAACAATCAAAATTTCTTGCAACATGTATTTGAAAAACTTGATTTTATGTTAAGGGAAATCAATCCCTTTGCTCAGTCTTATCTTCAAATGCACCGATTGGTACAAGAGCACGCAACTACATCAGTGAAAATGGTATTTTTGGTAGATAAAAATTTGGATATGCAGCGCTATAATGCTCCTACTTTATGCACTGAATTAGCAGCTATATTTGTGTATGATAATGGAGAGCTCCCAGCCAACCGAGACATTTGTGTGTACCCAGTTGGGGATACATGCCAAAGCATTTCAACCTTAAATCAATGCTGAGATCCAATGACTTATCCTTTCTATTTTCAAGGGGCAAGTGTAGTTGGAACACTGGAATGGAGCATGTAGAAGAAAGGAGAACAGCAAAGCGCATCCGTGTCACTCAACTACAATATTGTGCATACAGACTTTCCCAGAAAAATGGTTTCAGTATTTTGCACAGTAGTGGTAAGCTTTTACAGCAATATATATTGTCGATTCATATGTTAAAACCGAAGGCTCTCGCTTACAGTTTTTGCGACAAAATCAAAAAGATTTGCGAATTGAACTTTATCGGGGGCTTTTAGATGCTTTATGTGATTAGAATATCGTTTATTAGAACGTCGAGCACATACTGAAAATGACAGTGCAATTGAATCCACAATTGTTAATAATTATTTAAGGACAGTTAATTAATCGATTACTCAACTGTGAATTTCTGTGACTAAAGTAGCTCTATGTGACTATGACCAATGCTCTATGACATTTCTCTGTTAAATGAATTAATCTATATGAATGAATTAATCTGAAATGAATTAATTATTGATCTGTTAAAATCCAGTTAATATACTACTCACAACAGATGCGTGTGCGCGCATCGGTCGCTGTGATGTCATCAAAATTCTTCGTGATTTTCATAAACTTTGCAACTCTACTGTGACTAAACCGTAATTCCAAATTCTAAAATTATTTTTGCAATCTTCAATGTCAACCTTTCTCTGTTAAACGAAAATGAAACTGTCTGTGTGGAGCTAAGTGTTTAACAGTTTAAAAATATCACGAAAAGCGTCATAATTTTTTCCTTTCCCTAAACATCACACGCAAGTCTACGTCAAATACAAGATATGAAAGAGTTTCTGCTGTTGCCGTAGATGATATTGCCAATGATGGAGAGGGGAAAATGGAGTACGAAGGACTACGAGAATCTTGCCAGGTGGTTCAAACTAAGGAGATGTTTTACTGCTGGTTCAAAGGGTCAGTTGATTAACGAAAATCAAAGAAAGGCGTTTAGGCGAAAAACACTTTCATTAAACTGAAAGTGTTATAAGTACTTGGACTTGAAAATATTTTTATCCCGAACAACGCCGGGGATATCAGCTAGTATGTTTATAAAATACATTTTTATATCAGCTATGATTTGTAAGATGAATTAATAAACGCTATAAAGCATGTTCGTATATTAATACATCCAAACATTGGATGCACAAATCCTCAAACTGTTTAAAACGATAAACTGTAAGTAACAATACATTTTCTAGGTCCCTATAATATCTTTTCAGGCAGGTTTTATTGTAATTTTAATTAACAAGTAAGAAACATTTACTTTTGGGGATTCAGTGAATCTTCAATATAAACAAGAGTGTTAATTACTATTACCAGGCGTCCGTGGTTCAATTGTATAGACCTGATATCTGTGAATAATTAAAAACTGCAAGGTCCGTCGTAAAATAGCCTCGTAAAGCTTCAAAACGGATTGGAAATCTAATATAAAATTGATCCCTTGATTTAGCAATTTATATCACCTCTCAGTTCGGTGATACACCCTATTTGAGACATTTAATTTTACTTCAATCTTAAACGACACCTGAGATATTTAAATTTGTCCAAGAGATTTTTGTCTTTTGAATTAATTCCTGCTATTACTTAATTGCAGCTTTTAATAGCAGAAATTAAGTAATTCGATGTTTTAAAAGCTGTTTTTATGTTGTTTTTTCAATTTATTCCTGAGTCAGGTGACGAATATTTTTATTAAATTATTGTGTTCTGTTTTTCATTTCGTATTATTGTCCTGTCATGATTTTGCAGTGTATTCGACATGATTTCTTCTTATTTCTATTATAAGATGCATGTTAAAATAAAGGTGAACAAATACTATGCTCAAGGCAATAAATGGTTTTTTTTCATGGCATTTTTTTCAACCGACAAGAGGATACTTTTACTACCTGCTCCTAAAACGTAACAAAAAATGTCTGAATTTCTCAATGAAAGTTAAGGACAATAATTTATTATTGATAAAACAGTTGTGATTTGTAAAATCAACTTTTAATCTTTTTCTTTGAAGGAAGTGAAAGAAATGAAATCGTCGATTCCGAACAATATCAAATGAAACATCATGGAACTGAAATCTTAGATATCAATTAACAAGATACTACTGCAAGGTGATTATATGGAATTCAAATTAACGATACTTGTGGATTTGCCTTCTGGGGAATGTCAAGTCCAAATTTAACCTGCCTTATTCATTCAAATCAGTAAATTTCTCCAATAAATCAAAAGTGAGAGATAGCAGGACTTTTCATAATACGGCTGAAGCTTTTTTGGATAGGAGTCAGTTCATGTTCTGAAGCTTAGTAAATTTGTTTTAAAGAATTAATATGAATGAAGTCGAATAAGGTTTTAATGAGCTGCTATCGTATCAACATGTTGATTTTGTAATCACATTTAGTGTATTAGTACCATGCTATCGGATGCTTTTAAAATATCAAACAAATTTGTATCCATCGTAGCATTTACTTTTCTTCCGCCGTTTGTATAAAAAATCAGAGGCATCTATTTCAGATTTTTAAGAGCAAGATATACCTCAAAAATTAATATCATTGTCTTGAAAATCATTATTACATATTTCTTTTTTATAACTTAAATATTCTCTCAAAGGCTACTAATTTTTTAAAAAATAAATCTTATCTGCATTTGGAAACTCAGCTTTAACTTATTTATCGAAAATTTCTTATGAAACGTAGAGTTTTTAATTGGTTTTACATTTTGCACATATCGAGGGTATGCAGACAATAACACTATTTAGCCTCTATGTTGTTTAAGAAAGAGCAATTAATCTAATAAAAGTTTTTATGTTTACTTTTGGATAGTGTTATCTTGGGATAGAGAATAAATTTAACCTGGGAAATGCTTCTAACAATAAAAGGTTAATTAAATTGGTGTTATTTAGAAAGAAAATTTAACTAATTTTTATTCGAGAATAGTCGTGAATGAAAAAGTATTAACTGATTTCATTACCTACTTACCCACACACATACAAATTTCAACACAATAGTGAATTTATATAAAAAAGAATAGTGAATCTTGAATTAGTTTTAAATATATTTATGAGAACTCTTTTGAAAGGCGTTATAAACAGGTAGTTAATTTTTTTTGTAAGATAATCCCTATTAATATCTCTAAGGTTCTCTTGCTTCTTTTTATGACTGTTAAAAACAACTATAAGGAATGAAAAAAGTTAAGAATAACTAAAAGAAATATTGTAAATACTCGAAAGATACAGAAAACAAAGAACCACTAGTGTACTTATTAGTTTACAGATTTAAAACATTTAGGAAAGCGCAAAGCAAACACACACGTGCACCGACAAATAGTAGTACTTTCAATAACCAATAGGAAGCCCGCGAATGCAGAAATAAGTAACGAAATCGCTGAAAGTTAATTCGATATGGGGTCAATTACATGACGTCGCATGATAAAAATAGAAAGTGTCTCACGTCAAACTGGACTTTGTCTTACGCTGTGCTGTAACGTGCTGCCATTTTATTCTCCTGTATTCCAAAATATAATTGGCACGTATCACTTGAGAATGAAATTCAGTTTGAACCGAAGTTACTTCATGAAAATACGAAAGATTTATCTTCAAATTTCTGAACCTCACCTGACTAACGTGGTAGTTCTTGACCTTGAGGATCAATCACTATTGGGGTTACATACATTTTTAAAATCTGAACACGAACTAAAGCCCTCTGGCTTTAAGTTGAGGCTCTGCCACCAGGCCATCGCGGCTACATAGCAAGGAAAAGAATAATTATCCTTCAATGAAAAACTAAGGAATAAAAGTAGTATAATACAAGGCTCATCCAGAAGGTAAGTTTTCACCTTGTTAACAAATGGTAGAGCATGTTCAGAATAAGGTGATTGCGCATGTTTGAAGGATTTAGAACGAGTCAATCATATGCGACCTCAGAGAAATCTATTGAAGAATAGAAAAAAGAATTGTGGGTAAAAAACAGTCGGTGATTGCGATTGTTCACATATAAATTGAAGTTTGCGCCTTCAATATAATTTTTGGTACAAAAATTTATTTGTACATAATGCCGTAAGGTCTTGATGGCAATATCGAGTTCATTATTAACAGTAGTGGGTTAGAGGTCTATACCCAGATAAGATCCAGTCAGTTTGTGGAGATGCAGCACGTAAAATCATTCTTTATGAATGAAAGCCCTCATGTTGGTGGGGTGTTCAGGTTGTGAAAGTGGGATCTCTGGTCGGCCACTTTTCTCATCATTTGAAAACAGTTATAAGATCAGTTCCCAATAGTTGTCGTGCAAAGTTAAAACAGTAGATTCATCTACAATGTCAATTTAACCTTTACCAGCAAAACGGCTTTCCTCGCCATTAAATTATTAGTTTCTGATGGCCTGAAATGGCCCGAATCGTCACTATAGGATTAAATGTTGATGATAACATTTATTACAACGCCCCATATATTTAAGGCGCCCGATTCCACCGCAGAACTGCCGTGTAACTGGGCCTGGACAAATTAAATTCTTCGGGTTCAAATACCCTTCCGTTGTGAGGAAGCTTGGAGAGGGGTGTCGGAACAAGTGTCGTTCTCGTCATCTGACCACGTTTCATATTACAACATATTATATTATACCCAAAATAACTATCATGTTACTTCAAAATGGGACGTAAATATCTTTAAACAAACTAATGTCTTGAATTAGAAATCGTACTTGCAAAAAGTAGTAATTAGTTTGAATAATAGTTTATTATTTTTTAGCATAAGAGACATCTGTTACATAAAACTTTAAAAATGTAACCTTATGGTTATTTTCTATTACGTTTATGATTAGATATCTAATACATGTACTTAAAAATAACCCTACTATATAAGGTATGATATTCACTTTTCTTTTTCTTTTATTCTCAAACTAGTAATTCAGAAAGTTTACGAGAATAGTTAATTACATATGCATTCATGGAAACGCACTGCTATTTAAATAATATAATAAATAGTTTATTTTTCCCCCTTTACTATAAAGACAAAACTATTGCTTAATATATCTAAAAGAATTATGAAGAAAACTTTTGCTATCAGTTTGTAGAAACTAAAGATAAATTCTCCTAAGAATAAGAATTAAAAGACTATTTTATTGGAACTTTTCATTTAGCTCTCTAATAGTAAAATATAGAAAAATATTACTGGAAACAAACTTTGGAAAGAGATCCCCAGATAATTTCCTTCTAAACTAATTCAACTACTTTGAAAACTATTGATTTCAGTTCTTCGAAAATGCTAAGCCCTAGGGGGAGACTTATAAACTGAATGCTTTCTGTCCTTCTTCAGACCACATAGAGTTATAAAATTAGTAAGAAAACTAAAAATTTGATAAATAATGCTTCTAGATTTTATTTTTCGCATTTAAATAAAATTCCTCACTAACTTGATTATTTCTAAAGGTATTTGGAATGTTTGTTTGCAAATTCGATTTATGACAAAAAACTTTTAAAAAATTGAAAACAGTTTTATTACTGTTTTACTTACTGTTTCTATTGCTGTAATTTTCTTTTCATTCGAAAGGAATTAAAAAATATTTCTTTAGTTAACTTCATTTTGATATTGAGTCATCAAATTTCTTTGCATGAATGCACTTTATTATATAGGGAATAAAATTTAAGATGCTTTATACAGTCTCCATTTATCGTATGAAAAACAAATCTCCAAAAGACTCAAAATAAGAGAAAAAAAGGAAAAAACAAAAGAAAGAATTACTAATGAATAAATTTTCTAAAAGAAAACCTCTTATTAAATTTATCCTTAGTATTGTGCTAAGAAGTAGATTTTTTTTATTTTAATAATTTTATACTTTTTAGTTTCTAATTTAAAAAACATTCGTATAATAATTAGAAAATCTTATAATCATTTTTTGACAAATTCAATTCAAGGTACCAAGGTCTCTCGTATAAATGAATTAAATTAATTGATTAACTGATAATTACGTTTTGGAAACATTAAAATAGTGTATTCTGATAGTGAAGATTCTTGTGTTAAAATAATTCAATACCTCAACCGATCAGGAAGAGAGTTTAAAATCGATCACAATTACAAACACGAAACAAATTAAGTTAAATAAAAGTGTTTAAAACCGAAAGACACAAGTACTAATAAGTAAATTTAATAAAAACTGTTTTATAAGAACGCACTTTTATTAGTGTTCTAAAAATTAGAATTATTTTGTTATAATTATTTTATAATTTAATTTTATTTTAGAATTATTTGAGTTAATACGAGTATATGAATATAACTTGGATTTTTATGTTTTATATACAATTTTTCTAATTCGTTTGTATAAAAATAGTTTCGAAATTAATTCGATTTACGACAAATAGCACTTACGACGTGCCAGTCGTAACGGAGCTCGATCGTAAGTTGAGAAGACCCTGTAATTGCTTTGGATTTGTAGAAAAAAAGATAGAAACTTAAATTGCTATCCTTATGTGAAAGCATAATTACTCATAACTGTTACAAAGTTAAACTAATGGAAATCAAAATCAATCAAAAACAAAAAAACAAAGTTAAATTCTATGAGAGAATCGAAGACAAACAATAATTTCATTCTAGTCCATTTTATCAAGGGCAAAAGACTATATTCGAAATGGATTCAAAATATTTGGGAAATGTTTCTGTAAGAAGCTTGCATTACGCTAAATATAGCTTCTCTTAGCCCGAAATTTCCCAACAAAAGACAAAGGAGATTAGTACCATCTAATAATCATTATTTTAAAAGAAAAAGGAAATTCAAACACAAACACAAAAACGCTAATAATATTGATTTAAAAATATTATTAGCTATCGGACTGATTAGCAGCCTTCATAAAAATAAACTTACCTCACGATTAGAAAAAAGGTTAAATGTCCTCACGTCATCAAATACCAACGAGAACTTCCTGCCTAAATAAGTAATCCTTTTTTAAAAAGGAAAACTAGAACCATGCCGCCATAAGTATTTCGAAAAGAAAAGCAAAACAGAAGCTACTTTACTTTAACTTAAAAGCAATCATATAATAATGATGAAATTTTATAACTAATTTCTGTTACATCTAAAAATATAATCTCAGTCTCTTCGCTTTTTTGCTTAAATTTAACAAATCGTCATCGTTTCAAGGTACGAATTGAGAATACCAACCATTAACGATTGTTTTATTGTTCTCGAATTTTCGATTAATAGTTATCCTAGTCCCATTTCCGAAAAATTTAATCTGATTAAATGATATTGCAAGGAAACAAAAATTAAAATTACTGATCTAGTATTTCGGCAATGATAGTTTAGAATAGTAATAAAAACATTTTATTATCCTTGAGATGGCGAATTTACGACAGCGAACACGAAATTGAATGGGGCTTTATTCCATCGAGGAACAATAAAGATAGGCTATGATAATTTGCCTGTCTTTCTTCATGCAAGAAAAGATTAATAGTCGAAAACAGGCTATAGAAATTCCGAAAATGATATGAAATGTAAAAAAAAAAATATTTATAAATGTATTTTGCATCATCATGTAGCTTTTACAAATTATAAATTATGAATATGAATGATGCTAGAGATTGTCTTAAGATACCGTTTAAACTGAAGAGCATTTTCAATATTATATGAAAAATGGGAACTTCACAAATTTTTTTAATTCGAATTGTTATTAGATATTGATTCACTTTTTGGAGCAGGATCAGAGGTTGCTTGTTCATTGGAGTTGTGGAGTTCAAGCATTTACTTATACTATATCAAAAATTTGTGATTTAGAATGTATTGCTTGATGCATTGATTTTGTATCGGAAGCCTTTATTTTTATATTTAAAAATGAAATATGCTGTAAAAAAATATTTAACTCTAGCATTTTGATCAGCATTTTCCGTCTTTATACATTGCTATTATATAGTTATTTTAGATTGAATGGCTGTGCGAACTTGACACCAAAACGTCACACGCACAGCCATAACTCTGTTGAGTTACAGTTATGATTCCGGAAAAAATCTGCAACCATCCCAGAATTCAGTCGCACTTACATAGTGAGTCACCAACCACATGTGGCAATTTGACCACCAATATCCACTTGCACATCTGGACAGCAACTGTGAAACATCTGGAAATGCAATTAACATACATTCCCACCTGTGGGGGTCCGTTGAACGAATACGTTGTACCCCCTCTTAAAATGACAGAATTTCAATATGTAAAATTATTACGAAGAAGGAAAATTCACCCGACAAACCTCCATACAAAAGCATTTCTTATGCGCAAAAATTCAATTGAGCAACTGATAAAGAGATGTTAATGCAGAAATGTCTAGAAAAATTATTTCAAGATCATTTTGGGTAATGCTATAGAGTTTCGCCTTCAGTAGTCGAGCAGCCATTGGTTGACTTTCAGATTAAACTTAAGATACTTCCGTGCAGACATTAATTCTTAAATTACTTTGGAAAAAAACGACTTAAGTGGGCGTTATTCCAAAAAAATTCAAAGGCATAAACTCTCGCTGTAGAAGAGTCAGACATAACCGCATTAGGAAAGACACTGTTTATAGCTGCAGGAAAGCTTTTCAGCCCATCAACGCAGGCAATAAGGATATCTTCTACTCCTCTTTCTTTGAGGTCATTTAGCACTCCCAACCAGAAGTTAGCTAAGACAGTCCCTTTAGTTTTGAATATAAAACTATTTTCAAAATTAACTTTATGATAACTTACTTACAGTGTCTTTTATTTCACTGGACATGACTTTTATTCTAAAAAGATAGGTTATGTTTTTACCCTTCAGCACACGCACCTATTTTCGGAACTTAAATACTCGCGCGGGGTCATTTTGACCCCAAATTGTTAGACACTTACTCTTTATTTTATTGGCAATTTGTACAAAAATAAAATATGGTCAAAGTATAAGAACATTTTTTCGTAAAAATAACTTGTATTTAAGAGACAAATGCAATTTTTAATAAGAAAAAGAAAAGTTGAACTTATCTCCGTTATTCCATACCTTTTCTGTATTCATTTCTTCTCCGCTCGGCTCTTTCATACGCTTCCATAGTCATAAAATTAAATTAACCTGAAACGTTAGCACAGGCACGGGTCAATTTGACCACAACGCCCCCAGTAAAAAGTCAGAAACCCCTTTTTCACCGGTTTTGGCCTTCTTATCCTCTTCTTTTAGCTCCCGGATGAAGGTACCCTATGAACAGGGGCAAGTATTTAGGAAATCCTAGAATTTTTTAACAAAAGAGAAAAGATGGGGTCAAATAGTCTCCAAGTGTGTGCTGACGGGTTAATAAAAGATTTATTTAGTGTTTCAGTGGAAAAAAACTCTTTCGTTTCTCCTGAATAGTTATGTCATATTATATGAATAGATACAACAAAGTGGACATTTTAAATTACATTTCTTCGGACTATAACTTATTTTACAAAAAAGGTCGTATAAGAATATTTGGATACTTGGAGAATTCCCAAACATCCAAAACATCTTGTTTGTCACGAAGCCTCACGAACATGTAATCGGGGAGAAAACTGTATTATGATGCCAAACAGTTTTGATGTTGCATCCTTTCATTTTCTGGCGCTAGCTCCGGGGATGCATTACAATCGAAATAAAAAAATATTTCTATGCTTGAATGAAAAAAGAATGGAAAATAGATTTCCACTTCACTTAGTTTAAATGAGACATTTGTGAGCAAAACAAATATTTCTTTCATTTGAAGAAGACATGCAGTTTGAATGTTTTTTGCGTGTTCTGCATTGAAAAGAAATCACAAAATTTCTGCATATGGATATAAAAATCTCTTTTTATTTACTCTGTGCGTTGTTCTTAAAAACAATATTCTTTTGTAAATTACAGTCCGCTTTTAATTTTACGAGTACTATTTACTTACTATCGGAGCACCTGTTTTAATATTGTCAGAATGCTGTTTTTCTATTATTATTCATTTATCATAAACTATCATCTGCAGATTAAGTAAAAATTAATTCTATTTTGCTACTTTCTATTGTTCGTATGGACTTAAAGACCAACTTAATCGTGATTTTTTTTTAAAAAAAATATCTAAATGGGGCCGTGCACGATGGATAAGTGAAAATTTTTTAAACCAAAAAAATAAATCAAGGTTTTCCGTGAACATCTAAAACGTTTGCAATGATGAAGTTGAGGCAAAATATTGACTTTCAAAACATTTTGTAAGACATTTGAGCTGCAATTATTTATGAAAAGGGCTTTTTTTAATTTTTCGCATTATTATAACAAATTTACCCCATTCATTCAATTTATGAACAGCTTATCTTTTTCATTCTTTTCTTAAGAAAATAACAATATACATTGTAGAATGAATTTTTATCCGCAGATTTTCAATAAATTGTTTATGCATGGATAAGTAAATGCTTTTAAATAAATACTTGCCTTGGACTGGAATTAATTTCTCAAAAAAATGAAGTTCTTTGATGAATTTTCCTGGAATTTATAAATATCTATTTAAGTAGAATGCAAGTAATTTTTATTTTTTAAAATTATCCAATACATGGAAAAGTTTATATAAGATATGTCAAGACCATTTAATTCGTCAACGAAGTGTTAACTTCGGAATATTTTCTGAATTTTCATAATCCAATTGAAGTTGAATTGAATGGAATGGAGTCTTGGATTCAATCTGAAGATAATAAATTATTTATGAAAAAAGAAACATATAGTCTGCAGTTGAAGTTAATTGTATTAGAATACCAATTTATCTATACAATCAAATCGAAGAAGAATACAAGCTTTTATATTCTTGGGTAAGGGACTTTGTTTAAACAAGGGAGTAAGCATAATAATATTTCTATTTTTTTATTTGAATTATATTCATTTTTCTGTTCTTTATTTTTTTGTACTTAATGCATACACTATAGTATCTCATCACAGATAAGATGTAGAATCAAATAAGAGTATAGAATCGCAGTTAGTTTTATTCTGCGAGAATATGTTGATTATTAAATTAAATGTTACAAATATAAAGATCTGAATTAATAGATATGAATAATTTCCAATAAAAAGTTATTAACTAATGAAAAGTATATCAGTAAACCATGAAGAAGCAGAGTGTTGATACGTTCTAGTCTTTTCATTGATTTTAAGATGCAGCAAAAAATATTTGAAATATGTTCTCGCAAATGAATAGTCGAACACACAGTTAGATATATGATAAAAGGGAAAATTTTTATATTATAGGAAATTACATTCTTTTATAAAGCAATTATTCATTTTTTTTCATTCTATTCTCAGATTTGATACATATTTACCATGGAATGAAATCCCACAAGATACTTAACACATATTTACAAAAATTCATCTACGTAAATTATTTAATTATTTCAAAATACATGGTGGTTATATGTTATTGGACCCATTTCGAAAATTAGTACAAAAAACCCCTTATAATGTAGCAACTTCGTTTTTTTAATGAGAGAGTAGTTAAAAAAGTTTTTTTCGAGATAGGTAAGGCGTCGTTATAGCGCTCTAAATCTGATACAGCGGAAAATTCCAAACGAAGAGTAAAAATGGCTACCGTGCAGCAGAAGGCAAGTTTCTGTTTCCACGAAAGTAAATCAACTGTAACAGTTCAAAGACGGTTCCGTTTAGAGTATTGAAATTCTCGGCCTCCAAGTAAGTACTCTATTAAGCGTTGGTATGAGCAATTAAGGAGTCAAAATCTCCTTCACTCGTTCAACAACTTCTTCGGAGACCGTTGGTCGTTCAGCACCTTTCCTATGATGTACATTTCTTGTTCCCTTAAATTTCAAGTTCCTGTTCCCTTAATTGCTTAAGTGCTAAATATGTGGGTCTTAAATTTTATAATTTTTGAAACATTTTTAAGGCCTTCAAATTTTGAAACTGTACGAGGTGTCACAAAACAAATAGCTATTTTTGTGATATTGAATGCAAAAAGCATTCAATATCACAAAAATAGCTATCAAATCTGTTTATGTTTATCATGTTTAAAATGCACTAGACGTGTATTAAATGTATTTGTATGTACTTGTTGATCCAAACATTTTCATTTTGTGTTCAAGAATTAATTAAGTATTTTGTTAGATTAAAAAAAAGAATCAATTTTAAGTTTATTTTTTATTTTATTTATTATCACAAAAATATTTATAGGAAACAACACAAAATAACTGCGATAACAAAACTTTATTGAAAACTTTCAACATGTGCTGCCAAATCTGTGTGATGTGCGTTATTTCAAATCTGTTCCTAGTATCACTTGAAGCACTTCAGAAGCCCATTCCTGAAAGCTAACTGAACGCGTTCTTCGAGTTTAGCTAAACTACTGATCTTTAATTTGAGCTTATTTTGAGTGTGGTAATGATTTTGGAACACCCTGTGCATGAAAAATAAAATTTAGTACACATTTACCACATTTTTAACAAGATAAAATTTAATAGACTTGAATTTTCTTTAGAAATTGTACAATTTCACAAAAATAGGTATTTACTTTTGTCTTATTTTGATTTTGGGAATTATTTTAATATTGGAACAATATGTATATAAAAAATAAAATTTAGTACCCTTTTAGCAGATTTATAACAAGATGAAATCTAATAGACTTGAATTTTGTTTATAAATTTTCAGATTTTACAAAAACAGATACTTACTATTTGAATACCAAGTATATCTGTAAATAAAATTTGTTAAACGCATTTAGATAGACTGAAATAATCACTTTTAATTCATTTAGAAATTAAAGAAGTTTTCCTTTTATTATTTTTTTTACTTTAAATATTGTTATAAAGCTATAAAGTCGTTTCCCTGAGATGCTAATCTTGGCGACTTGACGATAAATTTCACGACCTTGGCGACAAATTTAGCGACCATTTTGGCGACTTTGGCGACAAAGGGAATTTTCTAGAAGGACCTCGAACTTTCAACCTATTTCTACTGGTTTCATGGACTTTCTTGATATTACGTCGCTTCCTACGTAATGAAGTCACTTCCTGTTGAAAAGTATAAAAGCAAGTTCTCAAGCCAAGAAGAATTAGTTGGAATTTGACCTTCAGGCAAGCTGATGAGTTAACAAGAAACCTTTGAGCGTTGTGTTGAGATTTATTGGTAGTCTCTATTGTGAATTTTTACTATTGCTGTGTTAATACTTGTGCTACGTTTCTTTGCTTGGAATATTTCTAAATTAAAGATCTTTGTTTTTTTTAAATCCTGCTTATTGGATTGCATTCACGTATATCCACAAGACAATTTGGTTACATTATTGAGATTTAAATTAATCAATAATGATTAGCAACAAAAATAAGATATAGGTGGATGCTAAAACAACTAATTTATTCTAAATTCCTTAAATATTAAATTCACTAATAGCCACTGATGTAAAATGTTTTATGAACATTGAATAATTATTTCAAATGTATATAAATAGTTACTGTGTTTTAAATGCAGATTTAATTTAATTTAAGGGCCACTGAATCTGCTACTGAGTGGCTGACATCGGATATAATAATAAATGGATAACCAAGCTTTCTTCAAATGAATTGTCTAAAATTTAAGAAAGCATACTTTATTCATTTTTCTTACATTTCTTAAACCTGGAGGAAGACTATTATTTTTTGTGAAAAAATAAAAATATTTATTGCAAAATCATATAAAGGCATATTATTTAATCTGCACCAAGACTCTCAGGGCAATGAAAGAAAAGATTCCATCACAATTAAATTTTAAACTTTGTACATTTTTTCAAAAGGACTTGACTACTATTATCTGAGTTCATCTTAATAAAAAAAGACTACTTTAATCTCCTTAAACTTTAAAGGCTCTCACATACAACTCTGAAAGCAGTTTTGTCTCGAAGATTTCCCATCTCGAGAGAACCTAAGTGAAATCTCCGTCCAGAACGGGCAATAATTCACGGATTGCCCCAATTTCTGTTTGAACCTCGGGTTTCAAAAGACATCTGGAGAGTGTTCGTAACAGGATCCTTCCCAAAGCAATTGATCTCATTTTCTTTGTCATTCGGGTTGCCAGGAATTTGGAGTACTTGTCTTCTTCCTTTTATTACTCTCTTCCAAAGAACTGTTCCTTTCGATCGGTATATTCGATGGGGCATTTTTTTTCTGGGAGTCTAAGTCTTATGGCGACCAGGGACATTCGAAATCATTTTTTTAACTTTTTGATTAATCAATTTGAAATATGGTAGGCATAAACCGGAGCACTATATAAGACAACACACAACATTTCATTTCAATAAATTTATTTATTTCCCAGTTATGGGTATACAAATAATTTTTGATAACAATTAATGATCTTTATGATAAATATTCCAGACGCCCCAAAACTACCCTAAACTATTCTCATTTTTTATTAGTTACTATAACCATTTTCGAAGAAAAATTGGGATTAATTTTTATATTTCAGAAAGGAATTTTAAAATGAAGACACAAAATAACACAAAACTATTGATTTCGGAAAAAAGTATGCCCAATATTTTATATGTAAGAAAATAACTGAGGTTTAATAATAATATAAATGTTATATGACTGCCAAAAATTCCTTTCCGTATTTTTTTGCTTATATAAAAGGTCATAAAATTTGAATAAAAATTGAAGCGCCTGGAACATTTATCATACAGGCCATTTATTTTATTTTTATTATAGTATTATTATAGTGTATTATAGTATTATTATTATTATAGTGTTCCTTTTAATTCCTGCAAAATTTCAAATTGATTATTTCAAAATTTTTAACAATGATTTTGAAGGTCCCCTGGTCGTCTTAAGGAATGAAAATTGTAAGGAATGTTTCAGACTAGAAGAATTTTAATACGTGGAAACTATTATTCCGTTTTTCTCTATTAGTACCCATCTTGATTGAGAAATTTCTGAGATTTTATGAGAGTCATGGAATGATGAAATTTTTCTTGAACATAAAACAGTAAGATATATTTCTTAGAGATAGTCCAAGATATTATTTTAAATTCTTTTGCTCGAGATCATTTTGAGCCAATATTCGATAGGAATAGATTTATGTCTCTCGTTTTCAAAAAATTGTGGCCAGAAAATCATCAAGTTGTTCTGGATAATTTAAGAATGTCCATAATAAAAGAATTTGAAGTTTAAGATTAATGTTGAAATATATCAGTATGGGAAATGGCATCTGGTATTCGAGGTTTAAATCTGGAATTACATTTGAAACCGTTTTATTTGGATTTTAGTGTACTGTCAATTTGATATTTCCTACCAAAAAGTTTTGAAAAGATAGAGAATATTTATTTGTATTTTCATTAGTTGTTATCAATAAATACTATATGTATAACAAAATCTTTAGAGTAAAATCAAGAAAACAATGCAAATTTGCGATCATATAAATCGTCAGTTAAAAAATAACTGATTTTATGAAATGTTGTTTGAATTAAAAATGGAAATTAGATATGGATTGCATTAATGAATTAATGCGGAAAACCATTTTATTCATTTATGAAATCAAATCCTTATTTCAAAAACTTTCAATCAATAAAGTTATATATTTTGAAACTAGATCCAAATTACTTCTACTCATAAAGCAACTGTAAAGATTTGTTAGTTTTATTCAGAATTTATAATGCAATTGATTTGAATCTAATTAACGAGAGGCAAGTACTTTTAAGAGCCCTCCCTGAGGCATTTAAATAATCAATCAAGGAAACAATGTTTAGAAAGTCGCAACTTTTATAAAGGTTAGAATTAATGTTTTAATGTAAAAATATGTGCTTTTTGGAATTTGATTTTTTATTGGGTCTGTTATTTAGTTTAGTTTAGGTAGTTAGATTAACTTTTCGTTACGATATGTTACGTCACAAGAAACTCGAGTGGTATAGTGACCCGTGGTCAGATGATAAGAATGACATCTGAATCGGCATCCTCCCCTATCTTTGGAAGATTGACTCTTCACAGATTTAATGAGTAGCAGGCACTCTGCTGCTCAGTTACATGATGCACCCGTAATTGAAGGTAAAAAAATTATCTTTCGAATAGTTTTGAAAATTGTTTTACATATTTAAACAATTTAATTGATCAATCGATAAAAGTTGTACACCCTTAAGGATGACCTCCAGGACAGCTTTATTCAATTCTTTATGTTGTGATCAAATATCAGTGTTTCAGATAATGATATCCAAGTAGATATGGAAATTTAAATAATTTTTGCCCTGCATTTTTAATCCATGTTATTTCGAATTCATTGTAAGTTATAAAATATTACATAATATTTTCAAATCAATTTTCTGCCAGCCATTTTTTACTTTTGATAAAATTTTGACAGTTTCCATATTAGTTATCTTCATCTTAAAGAAATGTAAATTCAGAACACAATTTTTTTTGTTTATTACAAAGTGTGATAATGATACTTCTCAAAACAATAGCGCAAATTCAAACGATTCATTCCCAGAAGTATATCAATGTCACCATAGAAAAGGCTCCAACGTTTTCGAAATGTCTTCTATTTAATCCTTAAAATCTTATGATCCATAAACCCTTGAAAATTAATCATGAAAATAGAAGCCAAGGGATGGCATTAAAGAGACACTCCAGTATTTGTTGTTTCATGCAATTAACACATGAATGCCTCCGTTTGAGAGCAGTAAGTCTTTTGACACCCGGTTCATTGTTACCGCAAACTGGATATAAATATTCCTGATATTTCTTCATTTTCTAACGGAAGCTCTACTCGGCAGCAATTCATTGTTAATTTCCTATTTATATGTAAATCATCTGGAATTTCAGAAAAGGCTATTTTTCTATTATTTACAGGTGGCCTCAGGTGTAAAAAAATACTAAAAGTGCATTTTAGGGCTTTTAAAATAGTTTTCTCAATTAATTTGTTAGAGAGCTTTGGGATTCTGTTTTTGTTTTCATGCTAAATTTGGATAGGTTGGCTTTATTGCTGTTTTATTAAGGAATTATTTCATTGTTTTGTGGTTAAGCTTTTTATAATGCGATGTGGCTTGTTTTATAATCGATTTTCTTATTTTCTTGAGTAGGGAACTATCAGAAATGTCTTTAGTAATTTACTTTTAAGCATAAAAGTTCCAAAAGTCTGATTTGAATTTATTTAAATAAATTCCAGCACGACTTGAATGAATTCTAAAAATTTCTTTTGTATTATTTCATGTTCAGTTCTATCCTTTAACTAATGTAGCACCGTATCGACAAGCTTTAATAAAGAATGCTATTAAATGATTCGTTTTACTTTTTAAGTTAATGTAGCTGCATTCTGCAGATTTGAAATCAGTAAACCAATTATTCCGTCTTTATACTTAATGTATTGGCAAACAAGCAATTTTTAAAGACTTTTTTAAACAATATTCTAGGTGATTGGTCGTCTAGGGAATGTATCATGAAATTTAATGGCTGTGAGAGCGGGGGGACATTTTCATATCATAGCTAGAGGAACTTAGCCGCTCGAAAAAGAAAATTGCTAATGCTGCCACTTAGATGCTTACAAGTAGAATCATCAAACACGAGGTCCTGTCGAACGGTTCCGAAAGAAAACACAAGAACAGTTAATAAAAGGCTAAGTTGTTCCAGTAATTAGTTGAAAAAAGTTAGCCTAAGTTGTTCCAGTAATTAGTTGAAAAAAGTTATGTTTATAAAATTGGGTGGTGTTTTGCTAATTGTATGCAGCTAATTCTAAAAAAAATTGTTAGGTTATACATTTTCAAAATTTTATTATTGCATTGTTATTACTGTGTCGTGCAACACATTCAAAGTTTTCAATTCGTAGCGTGTATTTACAATATATGCAAATTTTTATAACAAGCTGCACACACTTGAATGCGGTTTACAATAAAATATGAACTCGGAATAGATTACTTAGTAGTTGGTTTTCTGTTCTATAATTTTGTCCCCTTATACAAAGTGCACATAAAATTTATTACTTTTTCAATAAGTGTTATAATATTTAATTCGAAACTTATAATCAAATAAATCATTACAATGTGGTGACCAATAGCGAAACAAGGGGACATTCAGAGAATATAATTGACCCTGGTACCATTCTGAGTGGGCGCAATGGAAACATAACATCAGTTCGCATATGTTATTTTTAAAGCCAAATAGGACAAGGGAGAGAAAAATTAATATCATGTCCCAGGTTCCATGTCTTTCGACACTGATGGCGAATGTGTGGAAAAATCGTAACTTAAATCGTAGCAATTAAACTGTGAAATTTTAAATATTATTTAAAATTAACCGTTTGCCGACACGTTTCAGTAAATGGACGCCGATGTCTTCCGGGTGCTACATTGAAGCGATGCGGTGGTTAATAGGCTATCTTGGTTATCATTATGTCTATAGCACTAGAGCAATAATTTGCTTTAAGTTACCGCAACAAAGAGTAGCTACTGCATCTCGTTAGGCAAGGTAACTTGGAAGGTACAAAACACTGTTGCCAGGTATGCATGTACATACTGGCTCGTGCAGGTGTGAGGAATCATCGCACAACACTTAAGAAAATCACTCATGATAACAATTATATCTTTAATAAACTTAACAAGATAAAAGCAAATGATAATTGAATTAACATGTCGACAACAGGAACATAAATCATAGCAAGAGCAAGAGAGAGATGACAGATGATGCTTGAGCCTTTAGCCTTTATTATCAGCTCTCCACTACGGATGGGCAAGGTAGACAGCGCACGCAGGACGAAGCTGTTGCCACAACCATGTGTTTTTTGCAACAGTCAAGAATGAAAAAATATAGGATACGGCATGTCTACTAATAATAAATGAGAATGTGTGTGTTTCCACGCTCTACAGGTCAGACCGCTGGTCCTAGAGCTACGAAATTTGGCAAAAGCATACTTAGGGGGTGGGAATGTGCAATTCCAAGCTCTTTTTTTGAATTTTAAATTAGAATTCCAATTTATTAATAACTATGCGAAATTCTGGACTTTCTGCTTTAACTCCATTTACCCATTCACTGGAAAAAAAATTCTTAACTCATACGCAAAGTTTTCTCATGTGCTTCCAACATTCTTATTATGCCTAAAACACTTTTGTTGAAATTTTTCTGGCGTTAGTTTTAAGATCTTTTTAACTTCGTCGAAATCTTTTGTAAATTGTAAAAATAAATTGTAAAAAACTAATTAATGTAACAATTTAATTAATGTTTAATTATTCTAACACACAGAGGTTTCTAACCTTGTTGTGCGTACCACCTATTGTGTAAAAATATTAATAAAAGCTGTTTAATTAAAGTTTGACAGTTTTTTGCAGCAACATCTTTCTTTGATTTTTGCTGTCTCCTCCCGTGTTGTCTGACATCGTCGGCCAGCAGCAAAACTCCTCTTAACTTTTTCTCTTCTTAGTTTGAGCCACCTGGCCAAGAATCTAGCCGTCCTTGGTACGCATATTTGCTTCTCCATCATTGATTGCTACTATGTACTTTAATAAGGTACTATATACTTCTATCAGGTATCAATTTTTATAAGAATAAATGTAATAAAAACATTTATTCTCATGAAAATTATTAGTTGATTAAAAACATAGGAATACTTTCTCTTTAGAATGATAAACATAAATCAGAGATCATTTTCTAATATTAAGCGAGTGGAGTGGAAATGGTGCGAGATTACAAAAATTAAGTAAATCATCTGAGTTTTGGCATATTTAATAACATCATTCAGAGATCACAAGTTCAGCAGGCAGGATCTTACATTTCTTACTGTGCTTTTATGCTTTTTAAACCTTCGGCATCTACTTATTATTTTCCTTTTCTCTATTAATAACCTTTATATATCCCTTTAAAATTCATGATTTTATATCCTGTAGTTGTCCAGTGAAAATTTTAAATGTCTGCAGATAATACCGATGTCTTTTGACATCTGCGAGTTTTCTCGCAATTCTTCACATCACTATCATTACGGCGACCCAGAAGCAGAGAGGTATCTCGACGATATAAACATTCAGGAGCACCTACAGTGCCAGCCTATAGCTGACACAGCCAACCATCTCTCAATACATTCTATTTGAAAGATATGTCCGCACGCCAGTGGCTGAAAGCAGTTGGTTATGGCTTCTAAGCAAATAGTGCAGATTAACTAATCAGATGATATTCTAATTGCTTTTTGTGTTAAAAATAAAGTTCATAATTTCAGAAGAAGTGTGCCCATAACTGTTATGGGATTGATAATCCTAATATATATAATTCTCTTACGTGGAGCCAAAAAAGGGTCTAATTTCTTCATCGCCGTTTGGCAACAGCTCGCAAGTTTGATTTGTTTAGATCAGCGGAAAGTCCGAAGTCGTTACGTTTGATCACGTTTATTAAAAACTGGTTTTATAAAAAAAATTTTATTAGTTGGAAATTTCTAAAAGTAATGAATTTTAAGTCGTGCTGTCGGATATATTATCCGAAATGAACAAAGGCGAACTGAACGGAGTCAGGAAACAATTCAGGAATCCACTGTAAGTCGAAGTATTCGAAACGAAGCCGATAATCGCCGTCGCCCAAAACGCGTGTGTATTCGAAACGATGTTGAGGAGCATAATTGTGGAACTATGTCCAAACAGTGCGGTTTTTGTGGGGCTGTTTATTGGAAGAAAGAGAAAAACACTGCCCCTATGTATACAAAATGCTGCCATGACGGAAAGGTTCAGCTACCGGCATTTCCTGTTGCACTGGAACTATTGAAAGCATTGCTAACTGAAAATTCAACTTCGCTTCGATGGGAACGCAAATTAAACCACTACATGAAACTTGACCATACTGTTACCGTTTACATGGTCAAGTGTGCCACAGAGTTTCCCTCCCTGTATGCAAGTGACCAACATAAAGAAAGTTACGGACAGCTTTATATATTTGACTCCAGTGAGGCAACATATAAACGCTTGAGTAACAATCAAAATTTCTTGCAACATGTATTTGAAAAACTTGATTTTAAGTTAAGGGAAATCAATTCCATTGCACAGTCTTATCTTCAAATCCTTTGCTTCCAAGGATCACAATGATCCAAGGGGCGAGTGTAGTTGGAACACTGGAATGGAGCATGTAGAAGAAAAGAGAACATCAAAGCGCATGTTAGGGATTTTGCTGGAAAAAACTGCTGGAAAATGTTTGAAAATTTTGGAATTAGCATGTATGCAAGTGGAGAAGCTTTTGTGAGCAATATTTAATTGAAAAATGGGAATGTTCAAAATTTTGGTGGAAAAAGCAACGATTTTTCAATTTTTTGAAAAAAAAAAACATCTTATCAATTATAAAAAGCTAAAAGTAAATAATTATTATGGGTTTTAATTTTGAATAGTTAAAATGAAAATGTTTCAAGCCACATTTTCTGTAAACTGTCCTTCTTCAGATGAAAGTTTGCTAGATGGGTCATCATTCTTCGACAAATTAGAATTTTCAGAGATTTAAAACACAATTGACTACACTGAGGAGAACACTATATCTTTCTTGACTAAATAATTATTGGAATAAGCATGCATGAAAATGGGGAGGCTTTTGTGAGCAATATTTAATTGAAAAGTGGCAATGTTTCAAATTTTGGTGGAAAAAGCAATTTTTTTAAAAAAATCGTTGAAGATTTGGAAAAATGCTATCAGTTTTAAACTTAAAACTTTGGTGGAATGAAGTTATGTTGAAATAAACTGTTGAAGAATTAGTCAAAAGTGTATGCCAAGAAGTTTTAAATGACCGATTTCTGATTGATGAAAATAATTTTGATTTTTAATCATCTTTGAATTATAAATATTAACATTCAAATTTCTTTCTAACATATACATATATATCTGTGCTACCAGAAGATTTTAATTTTAATAATTGAAGAAAAATTAATTTTAGGAGTTCATGCAATTTCAGATGATTTAAATTTACTTTCAGTAATTAATGTATTTATAATTTCCTATTACTAGCAGAAATGCATAACTGCATGGCGAGCCAGCGAAGCGAGCTGTGATCACGTAGCGGTCCTGAAAGAATCACAGCTTGATTTTTGGGGGTTGGCAAGCAGGGGGTGTAATATATATATAGATTTTACAAAAACTGTGCTAGAACACGCAGTGTTTTCATTGTAGCTAGCTAAGCGAGTAGGGTTTGCGTAGCAAACACCGGAGGATTGCAAGGCAATCCTCCTGGGGGTTGGCGAGCTTTAGCGAGCTGAGGGCAGAGCCCCTAGTAATTAATAGTTTCTCAATCATTTCTGTATAATAGTAGATCGCATAATGTTCCCTTCTTGTAGGGGCCAACATACAACACACCCATGAAGATTCATCCCATCGCTATTCGTGGAAACCAACCTTTTACACTTTAGCGGCCCATCGCTATGGTGGAGGCCAACAATCAGCAGGCCCATGTAGCGGTTAACCGCAGTTGAAATCTATTTTAAAGTGCCCATTGAGTTTTACGCCAACCTGGCAACCATTTAGCACCCAAGCATTGCATTGAAGAGGGGCATAGTTCTGGCGGCGAAAAATTCTAGGAGTACTTTAAAATTCAGTGCCCCTTGAGTTTCCCGCCAACCAGGCAACCATTTAGCATCAAAGCACCATTTTCAATCCATTTTAACCATTTCCATTCCATTTGACTTCCATTTCCAACCATATCCGTTCCATTTCCATCAACCATTTAGCATCATGTCATGGGTGGGGCTGCGAAAAATACCTAAGAGTACACTGAAAAAGAGTGTCCCTTCAGTTAGCGGCCAACCTAGCATCCATTCAGCACACAAGCAATGCATTTAAGCGGGTCATGGTTGGGGCTGCCATAATGGCTAAAAATTCTATGAGTATAGATTTCAGCCCGCTGTTCACTATTCATAGAACACAACGGAGCGCCATCCCACACAAGCGCCCTAGCTCCATTGGGGATTGGCCAAACAGGCTATCACCCAAATAAACTCCCTTTAGATATTCATGGGGACAAAATGAAACAAACATACATTACTGCCACATTATAAAATATGCAAATCTATGGAGATCACCGTGGCGTTGTGACCCCATAAAGAGATGAAAAGAACACCTCGTTAGATGAATTAATTGCCACCTTATCAAATATGCAAATCTATGGAGATCACGACGTTATGACCCCATAGAGGGATGAAAAGAAACACCTCAGTTCGATGTTGAATACTTACCTTATAAAAATATAATTTCTCTACATTTTCTTATCGTTGGTCTAGTACCTAGAGAGTCTTTTATTCTCACACAGTCACTAGACATGCTATTATGATAAAACTTCGCCTCGATATTCATTACTGCTGTTTATCAAATTTTTAGAACGGAATTTCAATAATTTCAGTTATACAATTTTAAATATTTTAAGAATTTCGAGATTTTGTATTTTATTATCTTGATGAACAAATTTCTTTGAATCTAAATTGACTTTTATCAGTATGTATTGTTTTAACTTCGTTGAAAATCATCGTTTTGCAAGTTCATCCGGTTCATAACTGCTCAACGCTCAAGTGGCAATAAGCCATAATTTTCAAAGACCAGCCCAAGAATTTTCTAATACTGTGCTTTTGTTCAGAGACATTCAAACACCATACTCAATTATAAACTTAATCATTTTTGTCGTAATCATATTTTTTGCATCAAATGATGAAGTCCTAACTTGTCTTCATTTGATTTTGTCACCACCATCCCGCCCTTAAAATTGCCAACGTAGCGAAGCCCCCCCCGGAAGTCTCTTAAATAAATATATTTTATGAGATGCTCCACTGGTAATAAGAACGTCTATAGCGATGGCTCTGCAGATACACCTCTTAAATATTAAAAGAAGTTGTCTCTGAGATGATTTTGAAAGCCACAAATATTAAGAAAACAATTATATATAAACTAAAAAATAAGAAATAATAATAATTATAGACCAAATTAACAAAGAAAAACGGAAGAAAATAAAATATAGAATTATAATTAAGAAAATAAAATTAGAAAATAAAATTAATACAAATTAATAAAAAATAAAATTAATAAAAATTAAAAATTAATAAAATAAAGATTAATAAAAATAAAATTAATAAAATAAAATTATCAAAATAAAATTAATAAAAATTAAATTAATAAAAAAATAAAGATTAAGATTAAAAATTACCAAGATTAGTAATTAACAAAGAAAATGAATAAAGAAATTTTAAAAATTAAAATTGAGGAAAACAAAAATTTAAACAGCAAGGCCGTAACTGAACGAAGCAATACTC
>BGPR01021955.1:0-25892 GCA_013235015.1 Araneus ventricosus
ATAGCTGGTGCAGACATCCATAATTATAATATTTTGATTTTAAAACTTTTGGAAGCCATTTACTATTTGATCAGAAATATTCTTCAGTAATTCTATAACACTCATCTTCATTTACAAGAAAAAAGCTTTACTTGTAAAAAATAAATACCCATCCCATCGCAACAAATGATTCAAGGCAATCCATACTTCCTAGATATTACTTTTAAGTGCCAACGATGAGGAATTCCATCAACGTCGTTAATATTTAAAAGGTTTCTTACATTTCTACTGAGAAATGCAATAACTAATCAAAACAAATCTACTATATCAGTAAAAAAGAATTTTCAACTTACCTACCACGATAGGTAAATAAACATTGACCATTTCTGGTCAGAAGAAAGCAACAAAAAAGCTTAAAAGGCATTTTGGAATATTTTGTAACAGTAATTATGAAAGGTATCATTAATCTAACTGTTAGACCGGATTTTAACGACATTTACTTTAATGAAACGCAGCTGAAATTTTAAATAAAGGTTTTGATATGCTTATGGAGTTCGTAAACCAGCAATCTGCATCAATAACCCATGCCAAGAAAATTCATCTTGAGAATCGTGATTTCCTTTAAGACCCAGACACCAATTCTATATTTTGAAAGGCGTTAATTAAATAAAATTTCTTCAAAGTGCAGTCCCCTGAACGCGCGATAAATATATGAGTCAAAAAAATTTTTTGACGCGTTTACTTTGTTAAAAGTTATTCCTTATTTTGATCTAGACATATCGATTTTGTAAATGTGACCAGGTAAAGTTTATGAAAGAAAACATAAAACATTTTGCCAATGTGTAATTTCATGGCATGAATTAAGTTAGGCAAAATGCTATTGCTATGAAAATTCCAAACCATAAATAAGTCTACTAATACACTGGAAATGGTATGGAACTTAAAAATATGTTCAAATGAGAGAATTAATTTGTTTCCAAAGCAAGCGAACAACATTTGAAATACAAGTCAGAACGGGTTCTCATCCCGTCTAAATAAGTACAGTGCATGAGCGTAGCATTAGGTAATCATAACTTCCCGTCTCGAGTAGTCCGTCAAAGTGATAAGGCTGTTGTTCCCATGCCCTCTCCTGGTGTCAAACACTCATCAATATATCCCATTTCGGTACTCCCCACAATCAAATTAGTCACCTGATCTCGTTCCATGTGACTTTTCCCACGGATGAACAATTTGCTTACGGGCAACAATTCCTCAAGTTCCAAGGAGTGCAGCCATGAGGGCAGAGGATGTGGCTAAAGGAGGCTTGTAATCTGTAATCACATCTTTGTAGGAACCAGACAAAAAATACTTCCTATTTTATTCAGAAAATATTTAAAGAAACACCAAATAAACACTCTTATATATATTCCTATTTCCTAAAAAACAATAAAATAAGTCTTTCAATCGTAGTAATATAACCTTTGAAGTTTTCTCTGGAAGTACGGAAGTTTGAAATTATACAATGAGATGTAACAGACAATATTTCAAACCTTCTCACTGTAAGAAAACTTTATGCATGATAATATTATTGCTCGTGGAAGTCTGTTGCAGTTCCAGATTTCATAAATCACGAAATTTCTATCAGGACATCTCAGACAAGCTTTATTTCTTGGAGGAAGAAATAAAGGCAATAACTGGGGTCTAGCATTTGAGTTTCATTTTTATGTGTGTTTTCTATTGTAACTTATTTTGATCTTTCATTATAAAATATGCGCATTTCTCTTGGAATAAATTCAGGTCACAGAGTTAGAGAATGAATAGAAATATAAAGGATATTCAAACCTTAGTCCGGAAACATAGAAACGTGATAGTTTTTGAGGCTTGGTTCATTTCTCTTTATATTATTGTTTAAAATTTGTTACTATGAAAGCAACGATAACATGCTCACAGTAAGAAAATGTATTTACTATTGTGGTAAATGCTTTCTTTATTCATAAAGCAACAGCATAGATGTGAATTATACTTAAATGATTTAATTAGCTAAGAAATTTATTATTAGAGAGAAGATTGCGCGGAAATAAATTGGTATCACTAGCACTATTTCAATTTTAAAGTGGTGTTAGAATAATGATTGTACAATAATATGCTCCAGAGTTATGGAGAAATAACGTTATGCATTCTGTTTAATTTTCACCAAAAATCCAATTAAATCTTGAAAACCCTTTCTTGACAGAACACTCTACAACCCAAGCATCGAAAACGCGTGCTATATTTGGTAGCTATTGTCCAACGGTCTGCCGTGAATAGAGCTTTGAAACGCTTTGTTTCCACGCGTTTCGTTGCACATGCAATTCTTTTTCAGAACACCATCACCGTATCTAGAATCACTGATTTTGTAATCGGTTTTAGGTGAAAACAATTCTACAGATATCCAACCCATAAGCAGTACTGTTTTATAAAACCAGTTTTGAGAAGCCGGCAGGAATATATGGGGGGAATGCAAAAAATTTTGGTAAAGGGAATGGATATTGTTTCTATATCCTTGTGCAGGTGGCCATATGGATGTGTAACATTCTAAGCAGCTACTTCACAGAACCAGAAACTAAAGTGGAAAAAAGAGAATTAAATGTAAAGCAAAAATCTGTGTAGAGTACTTCAATCAGAGGAGCTACAAAATTTATAAGAACTCAAATTTTGTATTTAAAAAAAAAGTTAAACGCAATATTTTAGTAAATAATTTAGGGTGAATCTGACTACAAATGTGATTTTGTTACTGCGCTTCCATTACGTGGTACTCATTGAAGTTGTTTCTTAGCTCAAAAGGTCTCAGACAGAGACAATTTTATTTACGAAAAATTTACTATAAATTTTTCAGTTTAAAAGTAAATATACACTAAAAAATAAGATACAAAAGTTAATATATAAGGTGCGCTCCAAAACAGTGAGACCTTAACTGTATCGGCGTTGTATCAAATACCAGTGAGTTAATGTGATAAGGATAAATGGCGTGGTGTTATTAACAGCCGTAATCTGCGTAAGCTAACGGCTCACATCAATATCCCTACTTGAGAGAGTTGTTTCCGCAGTTCGTTGCTTCGATGGATTCCTCCAGATCGTGCTACTGTAAAGAAGTTATCCACCTCTTCGCGAAGAAGGGGAGCATGCTCTGTCAAATTTGTCGCAGGATGAAAGAGGGGTGTACGGCGAACAGTGGCTCGCACAGTTTACCATATTCGGTGGTGTCATGTTGAGGTAAACGAGTAAAACATAAAAGACAATACGACCAACAGTGCCATGATTTCGGTTGATCAACAAATGTGAAATTGCTGTTGAACTGTGTAGATAATCAAAGGAACACTCAGCATAATCCACAAAAGGTTTGGTTATATAAAATTTGTGTACAGTGGTGCCCAAGCAGTGTCAGAGAAGCAGATGACGGTGATAATTTGGGTTTGACTGACTCCAGCAGCAGTTTCTACACTGAAGCCATCCACCTCTTCCACGCGCTGGGACTCTAGTGTATCAATACCAATGGCGGTTATTTAGTTGTAAATTGTCCATTAACTGTAATTCGAATATTAGAATTCTATATACATATAACTGTAGTCTCCTTTCATTTGGGGCAATAAATTTAAAGAACGAAAAAAAAGATATTTGATGAAGGGGATAAATATTTATATAAAATATGTTGGTTTCCTGTAATTTTACCTACCTAATCCCTTTCAGTAATTGTAATCAACGTAAATATGTGCGTTTATCAAGCATTCTAAACTAACAAAAAAGAGTTGCCTAGAGCTATAGATGAAAGATCACCCAGCTCTCCCCTTTAAGAATAAATGGTAATAAGAAAAAGTAGAAAATGATAGAATTTCTGCATAAAATGCAATATTAATGTTTTAAATGTAATGCATTTATATATTTATTTAATTGTAAAGCTAACATTTATATATTGTGACATGTTTTAAAACAACAACATTAAAACTTTCAATTTGACTTCACTATGAAAACGAAAACCACAATATAAGACTAATGTAATATACATCAAAACTTCTAGAGCTAATAAATAGCTATTCAAAAAAATTCATAATATTAATCATTAAATCTATCAAGAATAATTTGTTAAGAAAAGAATAAACTTAGTTTAGTTGAATTGAACCTGGATAATACATCTCCTTGAAGGAAAGTCAACGAAAATTTTCGAATTAATTTCCAATCACAATCAACCAGCCGTAAAAATCTAATGAATTTAATGATATCTAATAAAACATTTCGACTCTGAACCATCTTATTAATTGTATAAACCTGGCAAAGAGTTTGATTTGATTAATGACTTTATAGGAATGCCATTAAAAACAAAGCAAGAAATCTCCTTCATACCAAGAAAAAATTGCGTAGCTGCTGCCATTTTTATATAAATTTTTTAATTAATATTAATTTACTATTTGCTCTTGACCTTTGAATTATGCATGGTGTCTTACTAAACGTGTGGCCCAATAACTAATTCTAAACTGTTGTTGCAGTATATAATTTCAGTGCTTTAAAAAGCGTAAATTAATTACGTTGTATGGATTTTGAGTACGTTAATATACACTCCCCTTGAATGCAAATTAACAGTATAAATCCATACAGTACCCAAAGAATAGTCATATTTAGTAAAAATTCCTTTGACAAACCACATTGAAACTAGAAAACCAACTCTTCCAAGTGATTAACATTACCAAGTCACGTAGTTTCTTGAATAACGCTTTGCTCTTAACGCTATCCACACAAAAATACAATCAATGTCTACTTCTATCAAAGCAGAGTTAGTTACCAATTAAGTCTTGAGCGCCGCAAATGATATTTCTTTTGGAGGCATTATGAATGGTGTTCCATCGCATAAAATCGTTGAAATAAAAGAAGGAAGGCTGTCTCTGGTGGAACGGACGCTGGGATTGAGGGGTGTGGGAATTTATTTTACCTTTACCCACCGTGTGCGAGTAGGCACTATTAACTCTATAGTCTAAATGACCATATTCTATGTGACTCTATCTATGTAAAATTCTTCATGATATTCCTGAACTTTGGAACTCGACTGTGATTCAAACTGTAATTACAAATTTAAAACTATTTTGCAATCTTCAAAAGTGTACCTTCTTGTTAAATGAAATCATAACCAACTCTCAGTACATTAATATGGAGTTATAAGCGTTTAACTTACCATGAATCTGGTCAATTCAACAATTCTTGAGTGATATTTCGCGCGTCGATGAATAAATTGGTTTGTTTTTACTTGGCTGTTATTGTACATCAAAATTTTTCGTGATTTTCAAATAACCATTCCACTGACTTAAACTGTAATTTCAAATTCTAAAATTTTTCAATTTTTAATGTCTAATTTTCTTTTTTAAACGAACCTAAAACCAACTTTCTATGTTATTTGCTGTGGAGCTTAGTAAGCGTTAACCTTAAATTATGTTATAATTTTTCCTTCCCGACACACCATTGACCTCTGGAGTGACGTATATACGTGAAAAAGCGTTAACGTGAATAATAGGATTTATAAAACTCTGTATGCGTCATTTATTTGTTCCGGGTCTACTGGAAATCGTTCATAAGTCATGCGCGCGCATCTCGCTAGTCAGATGTATGCAATTTCTCCTGATTACCCATTCGTTGATAAATGTCATATAAACGATGTTCCCGGCCTCGGTATCGAGCTGAACGATGTTTTGCATACGCTGGTGACATTAATTTGATACTACTAAACCGGAACTATTTCGGAAGAGATCGGATTAAAAATTCTTTTGAGAAGAAATGCCTTGACAAACCGTAAATATCAAAGCAGAAGATATAAGGTCTTTAAAAAAATATTCCTGTATTTTTCACTGAAGACAATGCTTGATATTGAAGAAGCCAGAGCTATGTATATATTGTGCTATGTATATCATGCAAATGAAGAAAAGGTGACTCTGGCGCGTTAGTTGGTTGTAAGAAGTCAAATTCGCTGATTTCAATCGAACGACTAATTATGCTCGGAAATACGACCAAAGAGACTAATGTTGTGGAAACAATAATTTTTAATTTGGCGGCGAAAAGACTAAATCTCTGACTTTTCAAATTATAAAAAAAGAGAAGGAATTGTAAAAATATAAAATGTACATTTTCCCTTGCTTTTTTAAAAAAACATTATGACAATGAGCCTTGACAATGATTCCTAAGTTTATCCGGTACTACTTGGATTATTTATAGAATAAATTTTTTATCTTAAATACATTGACCACATTTATTATATTAATCACTGACAGCGTTACTCTGTTATATTTATTCTAAGAAAATCTGAGAATCTGAGAAATATAATGAGTTCACATTTCCACAAATCCCATTGTGATTTGTACGAGTTACTCCCTTGGAAATTAAGTTCCGAATATAATAAATCCTGCACCTGGACAGTTGGCGCTAATCTGCCTATGGTCTGCAATGACTAAATGTGACTGGGCAACAGAAAAAGTTCTTATGGTGAAAACCAATCCTCTTTCTGACTTCTATAGTCTAAAAAGATATTTTAGACTATAAAAGGTTCCAATGGACTTCAAATTGGTTTCTGTATTCGGTTTGATCATAGCCATGCGACCATGCTAAATCCATAGACAAATCTTGTAAGCATCTACGGCGACGCAGTTATGAGTGACGAAACCGTGATAGTCAATTTTATTGCAGGACAAGTGCCAGCCACATTCCGTCGTGTGATCCAACAGCTCATTGAGTCCTCGCATGGTAACAAATGAATCATCCGCCGTACAGCCCCTGACATATATCGTGACTTCTTTACATGAAGGGATTCTAGAGTATGCTTTTGACATTTTGAAACGTGACAGATGTTGTAAAACCTGTTCAAGCTCAAACTCGGCCACCTTCATGATGTTGGTATATAAACCTTGTTTTCGATACGACAAATGCCATAATATGCTGATTGGCGACGTCGAAAAGTAGGTTTTAAATCGTTACAATGTACTTTATCCACATCTGTCTCCATTTTCTTTACAGTAACGAAACTTACTTTCCAACAATCGTACTCTGCTACAAATGTTCTTTCAAGCTTCTTCTGTAAGATTTCAACCAATTCAAAAAATTGTTCAAATTTCTCGTAGTTAATAGCTTTGATAGTGGATGGTTTTAATAATTTATTTAAATATCATCACAGATATTTCTAGACTTTAGTTACCTTTATTTTCATTTTTAAACCCCTTTTGAGACAGCAGGATTTGTGGATAATGGTACATTTGTCCCATTAATTTCTATACCACTTATTAGGAATAACATTAACTCGAAAACGTAGAAAGTTCATATTTTATTTAAGGTAAATTTTAGTAACTCACAAAACATATAACTAGACACGAATTAAATGATACTAAGAGGAAATTAAAGTATGAAATGTGATATTCTTAAAACATTTTAACCAGTTTCTTCCCTATTTTCTGAGGAACTCCTAGTTTCTATAAACTAGTGTACTTCTCTTTGATAAAAGAAAAAGATTGGTAAAGAAACACCCAGTTCTTACTTCCATCATATAAAATGTTTCAACACATAACTTAAAAGACTACAGCTGATATACTCTGAATGTGTGTACAGAGCCCAACTCTTCACAGTTCTTAATGAGTCTACGCAGTTTTTGAGGAGTGGAAGGACCTTAAAATGAATAAGCATCCCATTAGCGATGAAAGTCCCCATTCATAAGTTCAAAAACCTTCCAAGAAGATACGCAGTTTTACAATTTTAAAATGGAGTTGATAAAAAAAAATCTTTGTCGTAAGGAATTGCTAAAATATTTATAAGTTGAAGTGTACAGAATGTAAAACGGAAAGTAACGAGTTTGTTCGAAAACGCCTGTAATGGAAACCTGTATCATTTTTAAGAATGTGAAACATTCTGGTAAGAGGTAATAATTCCCCAAGGTGCCTTCTGTACCAATAATTAGACGCGATTCGGAAATGTCATAATTCATCAGGCATGCGCCTAATGGATTATGACATTTGTTAGCGTCAGGAATCTTACAAATAGCAGGAATTAAAAATAACCGTATCTGTATTTTCTGTTGAAGTAATTTATTGAATGGTTCATTTTGTTATTTCAAAAATCGATCGTTGGATGAGAAAATACTTTGCTGAATGGTTAATATGTATTCTGAAATATTTATTACTGCATATGTTTCGTATAAAAATTTATGAATCTTGTTTCCCTTTTGAATAAAGTTAAAACTCGCAGAAAATGAATCAGCATCAAGAATTTAATTTGTCCGTTATATTATTAACATCAAGTCTCGTTCGTTCCTAAAATGGAAAGACGCGTGAACGTAGAACTGAATAGCATCTCAATCAATATTAAAAAGAAGAGATAGTGATTTAAGATGGTTGTACATATTTTCCTTTCCACAGTCTTTTCTATTTTATTCTTCATTTTTTGTGTCTATTATCTTCGTAATACAACAATAAATAATGATCTTGTATGAACTTTTATAACTTATAAACTGCACTCGACGCCCTCCGGGCGGGTGCGCGGCCAGCACTCACTTTGCTTAGCGCTACCTCTGCCACCTCGATGCTCCGAGGTTCTCAGCCACTATTTTTTTCAGTTTTAAAAACTGCATGAAGATCAGTGGAACGGACCATAAAAGCATAGTAGATTTCATATTCTCTGTAGATAACAGATTCCTTTAAAATTGGAAAATCTTTCAATAAATCTTATCTTGCTGTAATGTTTTGTATAACTTTTTCACGAATTTCGGCATGAAAGTCTTCAGATCCATGGAAACAGAATGATATCGCCCTAAATTAACAGTTGCCATTACCTGCAATAGGTATTTTACAATACTTTTGGCACGCCATCGTGATGGAACTGTTGGGATCTATATGTGTAAAATAATATGGTAAAACCTTCAGATAGTTCGCCAGCCCCAACCACTCGACGGATTTCGATAATTTGTTTTCATATGGAAGCTTATGACGTCTAAATTTGCAATGATGGGTCGCCTGCCTCACACCACCCTTCAATTTCGAAAGAAATCGAAAAAACATTTCTCCTCTGTACATTGTCTATGGGTAAAATTTGTAGAAATCCTCCAGCCCCAACCACCAGACCAATTTTGACACTTTTTATTTCATATGACGTCTGGATATGCCATATAGGGTCGCCTTCCCCCAGAAGCGCCCAGTTTTAAACGAAATCGAGAAAACATATAGAGAATGTATGGCAGAAGTGTTGTTTCGATTTCGACCAAAAATGGGGTGGGGGTGGGGACAGGCGACCTTTTATGACATATCTAGACGTCATAACCTTTCAATTAAAAAAAAATTGTCGAACTCTGTCGGGTGGTTGGGGCTGGAGGATTTTTACAAGGTTTACCCATAGATAATGTACAGAGGAGAAGTGTTTTTTCGATTTCGTTCGAAAATGGGGGTGCTAGGGGGCAAGCGACCCTTGATAACATATCTAGACGTCATAATCTTTAAAACAAAAAAAAATGTCGAAATTTGTCGAGTGGGTGAGGCTGGCAGACACTTGCGGTGAAGGTTTTTTTCACCAAATTATTTTAAATATATTGATTTTTGTCCCTGTGACTCAATTGATAGATCATTGGACTGGAAATCGCCACTTCCCTTTCCGTTTTCACACCACACCATTATAAAGGTGTCTGACTCCGACGGATTTAACATACAAAGACCCAAGTAAGATCGTATATTTGGAGAATCTATTTTTTAACGAGAACACAATTACTTCTAATGCCAATAGTCTCATTTAAGTATATTCACGTTATGGTTATTGTTTTCATAAGGCAAATATTGAGGATAATCAAATTCACATTGAAAGTTTCTTCCAAAATCATTTCATAAATTTTAAGCAAAAATAAAGAAGTATCTAGTACTGTCTAGGATGTACCCATAATATCGAAAAGCGCAGGCAATTCAGGTATTTCTTGATCATAGTCTTGGCCCCAAAATTTTTCAAAAATGGCAAGGGACTGTCGTATACTTCTTTAATCTTATTACTTATTATTAGATATGGTATAGTTGTAAACCGGCAGCAAGAGATTGATCATTAAAATAAATTTAACAGCGCCTTGTCAACAATTTATTACAGCAAGAAAAACAATTCCAATTATTAAAAATAAATTAATGTTTTTAAAACTCATTCATCGTATTATGCAAATAAGTTTTACTAATTTTTTGTGAAACACACGTTGCGGAAACAAATGAAAAAATTTCTCGGTGTCTTTTGTTGTTTAGAATATTTCAAACATAATTATTTAAATGAAATGTTTGCTGAAACCTCAATGAAAGGTTCTGACTTATCGAAACTTATAGGAAATTTCCTTCCTTGCCTTTCGCGTATACGTACACAAAATGACGCGTTTTGTGCTTAGCATCTCCCTATAGCGCAGAGAATCGAGTATGCGTTTTGGACTCTTTGCTTCCACCTATTGGTCCTAAGTTTTAGATAAGCCGCACCTACCACTTTTCGACTATTTTACTCTGCAGAGGGGTGATAGGCAGTGAGTGAGAAGAGCACTTTTCCAAAGTTATTCTGTGAGGCAAAATGTTCTTTTAGTCATTATTTTCCAAGGTTCGTATCCATTTTCGTTTTGAATCGGACTTTTTTGTTTTAATTCGAAACGATCATTTATTGAATCAAATGTTCGATTTAAAAAGCAAACATCTTCTCCTCCGTCTTTCATCTCGCCCCTATTTTGGTGAAATCAAAGCCGACTGGCGCATGCGTGAAAGAAGAGGAAAGTTTTCGTATCTGAAAACGGACAGTATCTTCATTTATCTAGTTTGTTTTGCTTTCAGTTATCGTGTTCTCATCCATACGGACGGCAAACAGACATTAACGTCCCATATTGAAGCAAAACGAGGGATATTTTGGGAAGGGCCTCGTAATTTTCAACTGTAGTCAGGACAAGGACGACAGAGGAGCCGGAACCCTCTCTCCAAATTTCCATGCCACGCCAGCGGGAAGATGTGTGACCAGGCGTATACGAGAAAGTCATATAAAACTAGCAATCTGCAGCATTGAAACTTCAAGAAATTATATCCTGTGAATAATTCTCCATTGGTATCTCCATCAACACTTAACTGAATAATTATCTTTGCCATCTAATAAGATGACCCATTCTGTTTTTCAAAGGGGCTGTCGTTTTTATTCATCTAATAAAGCATAGAATACCTTAGATGTTTATGGATCCTATCTAATTTTTGTGTCAAATTATAAAGCTAATTAATGATTCAACTTTAGTTTACATGGGTTGTAGATAAAATAGAGCAACTTAGTCCAGAAAATCGTAGAAGATCGGGCATGCGCAAACAGGATATGGGATCCTTTAGGTGGCGCTGTTATCGATGCGTAGATTGCATAAAACAGTTGATCCAATTAGAAGGGTATTTGCTGTGCGGAGTTGAAATGAAGAGTGTCATTTCTACTGCTCTAAAGCATGTTTATGGAAGGTGATGAGCGGTCGTGGATTAAGGGGTCTATTCTGATACCCCCGGTTGATTTGGGAGTTGGGTTGGGTTCCGTTGTTAACGTGCGGGACCCAACCCAACTCCCAACCCAAACAGGGGTACCAGAATATACCCCTAAAATCGTGGTGCCCTTAGCAAAAATGCATCTGCATGTTACCACGGATTATGTAAGGCCTGTGCGTTACCGATAGGACTGTTGCACGATGGGTAAAAGCATTTCGTGCGGGTGGGAATGAGATTGCGGATTTTCACCTTACAGGTCAGCCTCATTCCTCAGCATCAGATTGATATAGCGAGTGGGATTCTTTCCATAGACCATCTATGGCCTGTCCAGGAATTATCCGTAGAAGTTGGTCTCAGTCATCAAACGGTTTGGCACGTACTCAGGAAATGGCGAAAGTTAGGGCGTTCCGTTGCTGTCATCAACAAACACCTTGTGAACAATATCCTATGCCTTCCAGACATTCGGCAAAAGGTACAAAACTTTGTTGGTGATTATACTGAAGGAATGTAACGTAATTTTACTTGTAAGTTCATTATAAATATTTAACTATCTATGCTGTCACTACTTTATTTACAACCCTCTTGTAAAACTGTAATTGAGGTAATTTGATGCACGAGGATTCTCGGGCTTTTAAGTTAGCGGTTAATATTGAGACACTAATAAATTTAATACTGGAACAATTGCCAAAACACTATTTCAGAACGTCGCCTTCGGAACTTGCATTTAAATATTCGAGCATTTTTTGAATAAAGAATAATGTCTTAGCTCCTTGGAGAATCAATGAGGTGCTTGTAACAGGCAAGGGGTGCGCCAGGAACCCGAAATGTGCCACCGTTAGCCGACACTCACTTTCTGCATAACAGGAGTTCCATTTAGTGAAATTTATCAAGTTCCGCTGCTGAATGAATGGGAAGCCCCGAACGCTCGAAAGGTTTCACTGTAAACATTTTCGGTTAACGTGGAGTTTAGGGTGCGAATTCACTTCGTTTCTTTTAAGCTCGCCAATTGTTTCTCGCCAAGAGAGAGTTCCAGAACATTTGTTTTAGATGCGAGTTGAAAATTTTTTCTTCGTCGTTTGCGCATGCGGCGACATGATTTGTTTACCTGTCTACGGCGGATGCCTTAATTTTGCCTCATTTCCATTGGTCCATTGTCAGCTCTCTTCGATTTGATTGGTCGGCGTGCGAATTTGAATAATACTTCGTTTGAAATTCTTGATCATTTACCAAACGACCTTTTTCAATAACCGTTCGTTTTCCTTCTGAAGATTTTCGTTCATTGAATTTGCTGATATTCTTTCTCTGTGTTGCTGATTAAGCTTCCAAATATCGAACAAGGAATAATTTTTCTGGAAACAATGACTACCTAGCTACGTTTCATCGTCTTCAGACGTCGTGTTTTTCCAGTGTTCGTACTTTTCCTGTATGTTTCGTTTCTCAATGAAAATCGAAGCCGCTGATGTTTTTTTAAGTTAAAAAATTTGCCCGGTGCACACTTACAATGCCGAAGGCATTGCGTTCTCAATCTCTCATTTTGAGATGCCGTAGTCATCGAATACGCAGGAGATCTCTAAAAAACTCACTGCCCATCCTAAACAGTGTTTGGCGACGGCAAATAAAATTGTGCCATAGAAAATTGGCGCATCCTAAACTCCAGGTTTATCAAAGTTTCAATCTCTTAACCATTTATTTGAAAGTATAAATCGCTCTCGTTCTGTTTCTGTCCTCTTCGTAAACCAGCGAATTGATTTTCCACAAACTTTCCGTATAATGTGCCGTTTAACTAATGAATTTATGAATGAGTTAGAAGTGTCCTCCTATTAAGCTATTTAGGAATTTCCAGTTTATTAAAGTGGGGTGAATTAGTTGTGTTCCTGGTGGAATTTCTGCTTAAATGATGTTAATTGATACTTAGTCATATTTAAAAGACATTAGTTTCAAAATAATTTACAGATACAGGTTACAGAATTTATGTTTTATTTCATAAAAATATTGACGGTGTGTTTTTATTAGAGCATGTATTAATTAGCAAAAATAACCGAGAAAATCATTTTGATTTAAAAGATTTTATTAAATCTTACAAATGAATATATTTAGTTCATGATTTTATCATGAATTTTTGCTTTATACCCTTGTTTTGTGTTTTTACTAAAGTGGATGTTTGAGGATTTTAGTCTGCGAAAACATTTTTGTTCACTGATGAGATAGGATAATATTTTAAAACCTAAATAAGGGATTGAGTAGGAAAAAAATCAAGAATTTCATTGAAAAACATATGAACTGATACGGTAATAAGAAGCCCATTGAAGTTTTAGATATTATGTAACTATACGGTTTAAGTTCCATTAAGACAATTCTCGTAACTGTTTGAAAATCATTTTAAAGTTCTTTAAAAATAGTCTGAAATGCATTCTTTATTTTTATAAAATCTCTGAAAGTAAAAGAGGTATTTTGAAGTATAAAGCATAAACCACCATTTGTGGTCAAATGCCAATTTGACCTTTAATTTTTCATTTTCCTTTTATAGTCAATCAAATTTTTGAAAATATTTTTAATTATCTGCTTTTATTCGAGTTAAACGTTATTTCGGTTCTTAATTATGGCGTTTATTAATCACGTGCTGTGTATCACGAATTGAAATAAATAAATAAGTAAAAAAAAATCGACTAACATATCACAATTCTATGCCAGTTTGGTTATGAGAGAATGATCTAGAATCTTTCAGTCAATGTCTTCAGTGGGGTTAATAATCTACATATTGAAATAAAAGTCAATGGTTACACTTAATCTTGTAAGTACTAATACGCTATTTAGGAAATTTGAACTTTTTTGATGCTGTATTATTCTTAGGGGTCGACCGAGGTACCTTTACGAACCGGCCAAGGTAACAGTACGGTGCCCCCCTTCAGCTTCAGTCAATGTATTTTTTAAATTCTGTATTCTAAATTTCAAACAAACTTTTACTTAGAAATATTCATGTTTTACTTGCAAATATGACTCGATAATATTATGGCCTGAATTTTGAATTTCCAGATGTATTTAATTTTATATAGTAGTCTTAATGAAACTAAAATAATGCGTTCAACAAATTTTTTTCAAAAATTCATTTGTCGTCTCTCCGGAGCTCTTATGCCTACCCCAGTAGCACAGAAATATTATATAATATTTACACAATGTTTTACAAAACTATGAACACCGACGAACACCGAATACCGTAACAACGTATTGTATTGTATGTATCAGTAATTCTGAGATGCTAGATTTTCACATATAATATAAGAACAGAGTTTCTCTAAAAAATCTTCATTTTAACTCAGAATATTACTCGATTGGAGGTTTTATTTAAAAAAACTCCACTGGAACAATTATTCTTCAAGATGCTGAATATTATGTCAAACAATACAATACAATGCATACAATATTTTATTTTTTACATTTAATCAGTGTTGTTCAATATTTTAAGGTGAAGTTATTCTCACCCTCGACAGATGGCAGCATGATGATACTTTAACACTATATTAATCAACGTTGAATCATATGTCCGAAAAAATATTTTACGAAATGTTCTTTTGAATAAGAATGTTTACATAATCTTTGTGTTTTACTGTATACAAAAGACGGGCCTGATTCAGCTAATGAAATTAACCATAAAACAGCTCTCACATATGGATTATCTATTGTTCTGTGAAAATTGAGTGTTATTCTCATCGTAAAAATATGCACGTGATTTATTGTTGCGAATCTTGTATTTGATTTTCAATCAATACTGTAATTATAAATGTTAAAGGCGTCTCGTAATACATTGAAAGAGGAATAAATAAATTTCAAACTAATTTTAAAGCCTTTCAAACATATTGTTATAAATACTTTTAAACCTTATTGTCTTAATTTATTAAATTAGCAAACTTAGATATAAGAGCTAAATTTGCGTCCTCTTTGACTTCAAATTTCATTTTGAACTCGAAATTGTAACGATAAAAGATAATTTAATTGAAAAGATTATTCAGAATTAATTTTGAATGCACATGGAATTTCTTAGAGATCCGAACTCTGTAACTACATTTTATTATCATCATTTACGTTCTCTGCTGCAAATCTTGGTGGTCTAGTGGTAAGGTGCCGATTTAGTAAGCAAAAGGTCCCGGGTTCAAAGCTCGCTGTAAGTAAAAGATGTTCAAAAAATCACAAAGTGTTACCCATAAGTTCAGAACTTAGAAATTAAGTGATTAATATTTTTCCATGCTTCTAAAATGCATTTTTAAAATATTCAGTATATTGTTATAATATTCAATATTATATAATATTATTCGGTATAGTACAATATTATTTAATACGGTATAATATTATACAGTATTATATGACATTATCCAATATTATGAAAAACATTGTACAGTATTGAAAAAGTATTACGTTTTACACTGTTTCAATATCGTGAAAAATATTTTACAATATTACTTTCGCGAATTTTATGATATTAGACAATATTATGTGCTACCAGGGTATACCAATCTTTTTCTTCCCGCTTGGTTTTTGGGACCACCCCTGACTCTGACGGCACGCGCAGTTGCCCAGTTTGCTCGGGCCCCGGCCTTCCCCTGATTTTTACTTTCTCGTATACGAAGTATACAAAGAGAAAGTATAGTAATTTTCAAAAAATTCGAACTCGAGATTTTGACGAATCTCCACGTTTTAGACTTCCCTGAGTCGGAAAAAAACAATTTTGGAATTATGTCTGTCTGTCTGTGAACACGATAACTCGAAACATATTAGAGATACGGGGAAGAAATTTACTACGTGATCTTGGCACATCAGTTGTAGGTTTCTATCAAATTTTGGACGAAACCCGTCTAAGGGAAGTCTGTCTGTCCACTTTCATGTGAACAGTATAACTCAAAAACTTGAATAGCTAGAGATGGATAAAATTTGGTACATAATTTTATCATCAAGAATGAAGGTCCGTATAAAATTTTCGGCCTAATCCGTGAAATGAATGACTGTATATCGGTCTGTATAATCTCAAACTTGTGAATAAAATAACTCTTTAAGATAATGACTTGGATAGATGAAATTTGGTATGTGGCCTTCTGACCATAATTGTAGAGTTGTGTCCAATTTTCGTTTCAATCCGTTAAAAAAGTTGTTCAAATTGCATATTTGGTTCAAAAACCATATTGCGACTGTGTGTTGGCGAGCGTTTCGCTTATTTTACTTAAGTTAGTATGTTTGGCTTTTGACCTTGGCGGTCTACGAAGGAAATTGTACCGAGCCGCAAACACACGCTTCGGAAATTATGGCAACCCCTTAAAACGAAACCTCGTTCTGACATTCTCTAGATGGATGCCTGTGATTAACCCGAGGTTTGGTGAAGTCTTGTGTGATATCTGTAATAATATTTCGTAGTCAAAAACGTTAAATAAAGTTGTGGTACCTCAGCTTGCGTAAAAATTACGAACATGCATAATTGTTTTTTCAAAATATTAAGTTTTTGGGAATTCATAAATTGTATATGTTTCATTGTAAATCACCATTCATATTTTTTTCTCAAAATAGCCAAGTCTTGGGTTAATACCCCAACAATATTTACCTACCCACAGGGTGTTTACTTATCCCACATTATTGGTCGCATGCGAGAAAGTTTCGGGGAGGCTACTCCCGCTGGCTCTATATCATTTATGAAGGTGTAGTCGTATGTCATAGTCTTTCGGAAGTCGCCATTGCTGTTTTATTGTCTATGCTTCCTGCTCTCTCGGTTTTTATGTTGGTGAACGCCATCTAGCGGTTGCATTCGACTCTATTACTTCTAAAATTTAAAAATATCATATTTGTATTATTTTGGTAAATGTTGTTGTGACCGGAAACAAGGAGAGTTTGTGTAGAAAATATTCGAAGAAATGACTCGACCTAGGAGAGTTCGAGATTATTGAAAATAATCTTGAATAATATTGTGAAAACATTTGAAGATTTCTAGGAAATCGAATCTATTGTTTCGAAATTAGAAGAGAGTTCACATCTACTCCCCCCAAAAGTATTCTTTTATCCGAACATTTAGATCCTATTCCATGAAGATTCCACAACAAAACTAATTTATCTTGCCCCGATTGAGTCTTAAATGGATTAAAAATTCCTTTCCTCCAATACCAGCCCAAACTCTTTTCGACTTTGATTGCAAAATTTTAATTTGCTGAACTTTTCCCCCTGACGTTTTCAATTACAATAGATTAACTTCTGCTTTGAAGAAAAATAGATTTAACTGTAATTGGATAAAGTCAAAGAAGTAAAAACATTCAATGGATATTGATTTCTAGGCTGAGATCTGTTTAAAAGTTAGTTGGCAATTTTTCATTCCTCGATATAACGTTAAACCTAATCTATACAGGAAGAAGCATAAGATTGAAGAATTGGAATTTTCGTCAAATTAAGAGTGAAAAGCAAATTGAAAGTTTAAGATTCTGCATTGGGTGGAGTTTGGTACTTTAGAACTTAAATGACCTAAGGTTTCAACAATTTTCTTTATATAGGTTAGTCAAATTTGGACCGGCAGTGTCTAGATTGGACTGGTATCATACAACTTATGTTGTAACGATGTAAATGGAGTGTATGAAATCGTTTCTAAGAGAAAGCCCTTTACCACTTCTACGAAGAATGCCTTCATGGATCGCCAAGTGATAGTGGTGGAATAGAAGTTGCGTTTCTGTTTCCGTTCGTAGATTTAACGTAGAAAATTTGACCTAGCCGGATAGTTCACCACTTTATAGAACGCAATTCTTTTTTGATTTCACAGCTGTGATTAGGATCAAAATCATTCACCAAAGGTCATGAAAACGGATCAAAACGTGGTGAGAATAAACGTTATGTACTAAGTTATATTTTGGATGTTAGTCAGTTTATTTTAGTATGCAATCACTCAGTATATTTATTTAGTACTCAGTCTATTTATATTTAACTCAGTTTTGTTTTAGATGTGATGAACATTTAGCAAAATAATTTGGACTGTATAAAAGAATTAAAATATAGGACTCACTGAGTAAAATGGCAAGTGGTAAATTGCATAAATATGTTAACATAAAAAATAATAGAACGCGGTAAATGTTTAGAATATTTAAACTGCCCTTCCTAAATAACTGTTAAACGGTACGATATTGAACAAATTTTAGGTAAAAAAAAAGAGTCTCATATTTAATTAAATTATTTAAAATTTTTGTATCATGAATCGTTTGGTTTCATACACTAAAGCAATATCAGTGATATCAAGATACAGACAGAATGTTTTGTCTTGTGAATCGTGTAGAAAGCATACAAAGATAATGTCATCGGTAAAAATTCGACTTCGAGATGTTAACGAATCTCCATGTTTTGACCTATATGCATCCAATACACACAATTTTGGAATTATATCTGTCACTGTGTCCATATCTGTGTGTGTTAATTTGAAAACTCAACAGCGAACAAGCTAGACGAATGAAACTTGATAAGTGTTCATTATACTAAAATTGTTGAATCAAACACTAAAATCAAATTTTGGAAAAGAATTGTCAAGGTGAAGACTGTCTATCTGTCTTTTCGTTTATGTGTGAAGACAATTAAAATACGAAACCAAACAGATTAATGAAATTTGACGTTGTCTTCACAACCAAAATGCAAATTTGCACAACATTTTGGACGAAATCTGCCAATAAGAAGGGGCTGTTCTAATATACATATTCTATACTCTTCATTTACGACAAAGCTAAACACCCAAAACATCAAATTATGGAAGTATAGCAGAAAGTTGATGGGAGAGTATTCCCGAATTTTTTCTTGGAGATTATAGTATTTGATGGATAGATGAGATTAATTAATATCCATCTAAAAGAATTTAACTATTTAGTCGGGAAACTCGACTGTCACCCCTTTCACAAAACTTTCTTTAAATGATAAGCTGTGACATCCAATAAGTAAAATGTTAGAGACTAGGTTGATGCAAGAAGACATGGAAAATGTAATTAACAGCGCTAATAAGCAGTAAATTGCTTAATTAGATTAATTTCTAAAGGTATATTTCACATCTAGTCATTGATGTAGTTAACAAGAACTCCTTTTTGCAGCTTCAGTGTCTCAAAGAACCGGTAAAAGAACCGGTAACTGCATTAATCCTTCGTCCAATACATGCTAAGATTTCTTGGAAACCTAGGCGGCCTTTTCTTAATCTAATATACCTTTGAAGTCTGACAGTTGTCTCGTTCTTACGACGAGACATATTTACGTCTAGCAGAGCAGTGCAATAAATGTGAAATTCAGTACTGCTTTTCACTGCTCTCTTTTAAAGATATGGAATATTATTCGAATCTCGATTGCCGATCGAAATTTCAATTATTTTTCATGATATTCACAGAATATGATAGATAGTTCTCACAAAGGTAATTTTTTTATTTCTGCACAGTTGTATAACGCGTCCCGTATTTCTTCAGCACCATCTTTCTATCTTCTAGCATTAGATGAATTATTTCGCTGGCGTATCATGGTAAAAATCCGAAACACTTCCTTAGATATCTATTTTCCCATTTCCATTTCTACATACAGGAATTGATATATGTAGTTCAGAACTCCTCCGATAATTTTCTAGGAGTGATCGCACACTTCAAGACAATCAACATCTGCAAAGGAATCTACACAATCATTAACAAACATCTGTATATGAGTCTTAAAGGTCGAAACACAATTATTTAATCGGCAACGACGTTGACTAGGCCGTTTGATCGTACACGGATACCTCGTGTTTCTCGAACATGTTCTACTAGATCTGTAGAACGATATTTCCGTGCCACACTGAGGGCAATGTGGTTCATGCACGATTGAGCCTCAACGAATTTTCTGCGTCGGCGCAACATATCGTCGCTTAACAAGCAACACCTATGTCAATTTTCTTCACATATGGTAGAAAAATGCTTTATGTCAGATGTTTAAAAAATTCAGAAATATGCGTTATTGGTTGAGAAAAATTGAGTATCTTCTTCCTCTTTGAAATTTCAGAAACTGAAATCGGTGGTGTTGCTTGTTAAGCGATGATATACTGGGTGGTAGATTGACCATGATGGAGTTTTGGTATGGTCTGAGCACTTCCCAGATCCGAATCCATTGGACTTCTTCTTCTGGGATCACCTAAAATCAACTGTAATAGTAATCAAAACAGAGTAGGGGATTCAGCGGAAGAACTTGTTGCTAGAATTCTTGTTGATGCTGAGAAGATTAACTCAACACCAAGCATCTGCCAGCGAGTGCGCCATTCCTTCATTTGCCGTTGTCAGCTGTGCAAAAAGATCCACGAACAATACTTCAAGCAGCTAATGAGAGGTGCTAGCCTAGCCTGTTATAGTGGTATTTTATTTTCTCTGATATCGGTGACCTGCGACTATTTCTGTACTGAGTTTTCCGATTTAATAAATGTATTTCGACCCCAGGTTCCATTGCTAAAGTTCTTTGTCTGATGTGTACGATCACCCCTAGAAGTTTGTTGATGGTGTGCTTTAACACCTAGCCAAACGCTGCCAAAATGTCAAATGAATTCAGTCAGAGTCTATCCTGGACAAAGTCATAACTTCTTATTCAAACTACTCTTCTTTTGCTGCAGGCTTTGACATCTCTCCCAAACCTCGGGAAAGCGTTAATACCTTTCCCTTGTCTTCTCTGCCACACACAGATTGCACAGTCAGAGAGAGTCAACATGAAGCACTTCCACTCTGCATGATTTACATGTACTATTTACTAATAAGGGGTGATTCGTAACAATTACAATGGTTACCAATGGCTATAACTTCCTTGAAATGAAAGTTAAAAGAAAAACTTGCCCAGAATACGGAGGAAAGCTTAAAATATTGTTTGCTTATTTAATAATTGCCCTAGATAACTTCACTTGCTTACATGGGCAAAATGTATGTATGTAGTTTCACTACCATGTGAAACATTATCTATGCTTACCTTCAGTCGACTATTCAGTCGGCCATCTGACGACAATTTGCTGAGATAAACAGAATATCAAGGCGACATGTTGTAAGAATTAAAAGTTGAAATTCTCAGAACTCAAATTTGTCACATGGCTGACTTTCCTTTTCCATTCGCTTTGTCTATTATTTTTCTTATTTTAATTGAAATGAATTCTTTCAGTTTCATGCTTTGATTTTCAAGTCCTCGCATTTACTTTTTCATATTCTTCTCCCCTCAAGCGCTGTACTTCCACATGAGGAAAGAGCTGCTCCTCCTACCTCTCAGAAAACTATAATTTAGTTTAAAGCATCTTTTCTCAAATTAATCACTGGAACCGTAGGTAAGATGAATATTCATAAAGGATGTATTCATCTTTATTCTTCACGCAACTGAAACGCTTTGTCATGCCGGACATTCTTTCAGCCTTTAGTAATGAGATACAGTAGAAACATTAATTTAATTAAACATTATCTAAAAATAAGTTCCGAAACAATAACTTGTTCATATTTATAAAACTCAGAGTTAATCTACTAGATATATAAGAAAAACAGTCTTAGATTTCACATTATTAATTATATTTCAGAGATTATGTGATTTAGTGCGTGATTTACGGACGAATTTTACATAACTTATGAAATTTCCTGAAAATTATAATATATTTTTGACTCGCAGAACTGGGGCGTTCTCGATAATGAACATCGTCGAAGTTTGTGTTGTAAATAAAGAGGATTTTTTATAAGTAAAAATTATGATATATATGGAATGATATAAAATAAAGTAGACATGGAAAGAATGTGATATTTTCAATATAAAAAAGAATGCTCAGAAAAATCAGAAATTAAAATTTTTATTTTAAACCGGTATGCTCAGAAAAATCGGTTCTGAATAAAATCACTCCCGAGTTCACATAATATATGAGTAAAATTCTAATAATTACAGTGAAGTTATTCTCATTTTAATAAAAATAAACATTTTGACTATCATATAACTGGAAAATATAAAAAGTGCATAATATTTGTCATTATAATAGCATCTTAAAATAGTTTACTATCTAGAAATAGATAAAAATAGGTTTAATAGAGGCATAATGTTTATAAATATTACAGTATAAAATTTCATATCTATGCAATGAAAAGAATTTTGTATATGCGCAACTAAATTTGATAAAAACTTGTTTTGAGAAATATGCAAAAAACTTATATTATTATCATATTGCTCCTGTTGTGTACATTTTTAAAAGTTAATTTATGAGCTTACAGCTTTTCAAACATACAAATATTATACATTACGAAATCGATGAAATATTTCCTATTTTATAGGTTAAAATTGAAAAATCAATTTTTTGGGCTCTGAAAAACCTCCAAAATTTCCTTATAATAAAATTTAGAAAAAAGTTTATAGTTAGTTAAAATTATTTGAAAAATGAAATAAAAAGTAAATATGCAATTCTAAGCATTTTCGGAAAAGTGCCAAATTTTAATGATGTTACTGTTCAAATAATGAAAGTTATCGATATACCATAAAAAGATTGCACTTTCAAGCTGATTATAAAGATATATTAGAAAACTGTTGAATCAGATATCCTTAGTTATCTTTTTCTTATTGAAATGAATATACACCTCAATCTTTCAAAATTCATTTAACATTTTTCACATACATCAAAGCAAAACAAATATAATGATACATATTTATTACAAAAATTCTAAATTGGCTTGCTTTCACATAAACCTTCATTTCTCAAAACTTTATTTTCCAGAATCTGATTACGAAAATTAATTGAAGACACCTTTTCTTGAGCTAGTTTAATTCAGAAACAGCAATTTTCTCGAGTTATTTGAATTCAGATTTAAGATCTCAAGAAGCAAATTGGAAGTTGTTTGCAGGTTTTACATCTGAATAGCAAATAAAATAGATTGAGGACGTCGGTTAAAGGTGTTAAAGGAAAAAGCTTAGTAATATGAAAATGAATAGATTGACAAACAATAAAGAAGAAACAGAAATAGAATTTTGCAGAATCTATCTAAAGAAAGTTTTCAAAATGAGAATCAAAACAACGGTTTCTACACAGTAAATAAGATTTGTTCAACATCTTGGAAATAAACATAATAATTACGAGATTTATTCTAAAGATAATAATGTTGATATAAATATTTTTCTTAGTTATTTACTGTTTTATAATATCTCCTATCATGATAATTCAAAATTTAGTAGACATATTTTCACGTATATCAAAACTTTTAATAAGACAAATGGAATAAAAATAGTATAAATAAAATAATATAATAAAATGTCATAAATTTGATTTTTACCACAAAAGTACTGAGATACCTTTTTATTTCCTTTTACATAAACTTTCAAATATCAAAACTTTATTTTCCACAATCTGTTTACGAAAATTCCTTAAGGAGGCATTAAGGAGTAACATTTTTTGTTGAGTTGTTAAAGTTAAGATTTCAAGAAAGCAAATTCATCTTCTTATACCCAAAACACAAGCACAATTCGTTATTCTATTGAATACAACAAAAGTATCTTTTCCTTGAAAACTGTTTACAAATGAAGGGAGAAAAACAGCTCGGTGTTGCATATGGTAACTTTTTCTATATTCATCGGATTACGAGCAAAGATCGTTAATAATGGTTCCAAAATATTGTAAGGATGATGGATCGCACTGCTGGGATCCTCTCTTTTGCTCTTTTGATGACAAGAAATGAGCGAATAATTATGGAGGAGGTTCAAAAGTTAACTCCTTTCCATCACCAGGGATCATATTTAATGCTCGCCATTTGTTTGTATCAATATAAATAGGGTTACCAGAATTTTTTTAGTTGAAATCTGGACATGACGGGGGGGGGGGAGGGTCTTAGGGGAAACAAACTATGTACTAGATGAAATTCTAACTGTATAAAAATGCCTATCAACGTCCCTCTTTCAGAACATATCGCAGAAGTTGAGGAAGTGAAAAACAAATTTAATACATTTGATTAAAAAAGAAGACACTATTTTTATTAATGTTGGTATTTCAAAAATATATTAATAAAAAACAGAATTGAAACAAAACTGGCCAAGTTTTTAATCTTCAGTTTGAACTGGGCCTGCAAAAGGAGGTTTATCCACTTTCTCATCAACAACAAATGCAAAAAATGAATTTTCATTCATTGGCAGAATGACGTCAGCTTTTTCGAATTCATCATATTACAGCCCAATTACTTTCTCACCGCATTCACTGGCGTAAATCCGGACATTTTGAAGATCCGGACACTAGTCCGTACGTGAGCTTGAAATCCGGATATATGGTAACCCAATATATACAGGGTGTCCACACATATCGTGGTCCAATAGCTAATTTCTAAACCGTTAGAGATAGGCATATAGTCCCAATTGGAAAAATGCTTTAAATAGAGGCAAGAATTATATTTTATGTTTCATGAGTCAAATATATTTCTAAGAACATTAGGAATTCTATTTTTTTATGCGGTCCTAAGGTCCTATCAGTCATATTTAGTAAAATATTTTTCACACGCTAATATTTTAATCTAAAAACGTTCCACTCTTCTGCGGCTAAAGATGACCGAGTTATTAAGGTTCAAACCTTAGAAAGTTCAGAAATTGTAATTCTTCCCTTCATTTAAAACATTTTTCCAACTGGAACTATATGTCTATCGCAAACGGTTTAAAAATTAGCTTTTGGGCGACGATAAGTGTGGAAATTGCATTCCTTCGGAACTTGAGAATATTATTCCTTCAGAAAATTTTCCATTTGGGGAAAAGTCACTAGGATCAAGATCAGGGGAATAAGCTGGTTGTGATAGCACTCGAATGTAATGTTTTGACAGGTAATTTGACACAGGAGGTGTTCCGGCGGCTAATCGTGATATAGTACCCATGATTAGTTCTTCCCCGTCCCGGGAAGTTTTGAATGCATATAATCACGAGATGCGCGCATGCGCTGAACTTATTTTAACTGAATGAAATCGGTTCTGACAAGTCAGTGACTTGATACTCTTCGATTGCTTTGCGGGAAATGGTATCATACATTTAAATTTGGAAAATATTTAATAAGTTCAAGAACTTTTTAATAAAATATAAAGGAAATGGGGAAATAAAATATAAACACTTTATAGTCTATCAAATACAAATGTTTCGACTGGACGATAAGGAATGCTTAAACTTTTAAAACTGAAATATTATTTATCTGCCTTCGTTGCATAGTTTTAGCATAGGCTACAATTTTAACGAAATTCGTAGCATTTTACTTTAACATCTTGTTATGAATTCGAAAATTATTTCTCCACTCGATATATACTCTTATTTATTTTTGTTAATCCTTTTCTTTTATTTCAAAGTATATTTTTCAGAACTAATGAAATGAATAATAAGTGCAAGATTAGGTTAGGTTAGTTATATTAACGTCCCGTTTTGAAGCAACACGAGGGATATTTTGGGATGGAACTCGCCAGTTTGAACCGCCGTCAG